>PISX010012631.1:0-59905 GCA_004024625.1 Mellivora capensis
GGTGGGAATGCAAGTTGGTGCAGCCACTCTGGAGAACAGTGTGGAGATTCCTCAAGAAGTTAAAAATAGAGTTTCCCTATGACTCTGCAATTGCACTACTGGGTATTTACCCCAAAGATACAGATGTGGTGAAAAGAAGGGCCATCTGTACCCCAATGTTTATAGCAGCAATGGCCACGGTTGCCAAACTGTGGAAAGAACCAAGATGCCCTTCAACATACAAATGGATAAAGAAGATGTGGTCCATATACACTATGGAGTATTATGCCTCCATCAGAAAGGATGAATACCCAACTTTTGTAGCCACATGGACAGGACTGGAAGAGATTATGCTGAGTGAAATAAGTCAAGCAGAGAGAGTCAATTATCATATGGTTTCACTTATTTGTGGAGCATAACGAATAACACGGTGGACATGGGGAGATGGAGAGGAGAAGGGAGTTGAGGGAAATTGGGGGGGAGATGAACCATGAGAGACTATGGACTCTGAAAAATAACCTCAGGGTTTTGAAGGGGCGGGGGGTGGGAGGTTGGGGGAGCCTGGTGGTGGGTATTGTGGAGGGCACGTATTGCATGGAGCACTGGGTGTGGTGTAAAACTATGAATTCTGTTACGCTGAAAAGAAATAAAAATAAATAATTTAAAAAAAATAAAATAAAAGCCTAAACAGGGAAAAAGAAAAAAAGGACCTAAATCTACCAATAAAAAGTGGTTAAAAAAAAAAGATCCAAGTATTTTGTTTTTTACAGGAAACTCACTTTTAATAAAAAAAGCCATACCATGCTAGCTGTAATAAAAATAAAAGCTGGAGTAACTTTATTTATTTCAGCAGATATCAGATTAAGGGAAATTATCAGGGGTAAAGAGGAAATTACATAAAAATTAAGGGCCTAATTCTCCAAGGAGACATAACAATCCTTAACATGTATGCCTCTGATAACAGAATGTTCAAAAAACATGAGGCAACAATTGATTAGAAATATGAATATTAATTAGAAATATGAGGATAAATAGATGAATCCACTGGTAGAGTTGGAGGCTTCAACATCCTTCCCTCAGTAATTGACAGACCTTGCAAGCAGAAAATCAATAAGACATGGTAAGACTATGTAACATCCTTAGTATCTTTTGGGCCCTAAGATCTCAGAAACAGAATTAGCTAAAGGGAACTAAAAAGGCAGTCCCTGGGCAGTAGTGTCACCTCACCTTACAGAATCAATCTACTGTCTCAGTGGGGGGTGGGGGGGAGGTATGAGGGACTAGCTATGGAAGTGAGATCCATAACACATCTTATTATCTCTTGTGTTGGAGAATTGGCATAATGGGATGGGTAATGTAAATAAATAGATTATTGCACGTGACGTTCTTTTAATTTATCCCACCCTTCTCCTGTAGACGCAATGGAAGAAGCTGAATTTGAATATCCTCCTTTTTGCCCCCTCCTTTCTTTTCTTTACCTTTTTTTCCTCTTTTTTTTTTTTAAACAAAGTTGTAATTGAAATTAAAATAGGAGAAATATACCTCAACAGAAATATACAGTTGCTAAATTAAGGAAACTTGAGTAATATATGTAAAGCCTCCACTTGCTTTTAGTAGGTGAGAATTAGCCAAATGCAAATGCAATCTGCTGGACCTGGTGTTTCTGTCCATGTGTGAATTATTATTTTACATTTTGTTAGCTCCTAGTGGCCACAACAGAAGAATCAATAAACTAGTAAGAAGTAACATTGTTTCTCACCTGATCTTTGCTATATAGCTATTATTAATCTGTTTGCTCAGAGAATTTATCAATAATTTTTTAAAGATTTTATTTATTTGAGAGAGGAAGAGAAAAAGGCAGAGAGAGAGAGAACAAGCATGGGTGAGAGGGAGAAGCAGGCTCCCTGCTGAGCCAGGATCCTGATGTCGGGCTTGATTCCAAGACCCTGGCATCATGACCTGAGCCAAGGGCAGATGCTTAACCAACTGAGCCACCATATGCACCTTAATCAGTAATTTTAATTGAAGGTGAATTAAGTTCTATTATTTTATTTAGGTATTTAAATTTGACTTCCTAAAGTTTGTGAAAACAGGCCTTCTAAAAGTTGACTACAAAAGTACATAAAAACATTAAGGAGGTAAACATTATTCACATTTGAGTCAATCTACTTCTCAATCATGTGGTATGAACTCCTCAACTGAAATTTTCAAGCACTAGAGAAAATGAATATGGCAAAACCACCCATTATTAATGATCATGTGAGCCACTGTGGAAATACACACACACACCATACATATACACATACATAATACACATATGTATAAAGACTCCAGTCATTGACACAATTTTTTTATCTAGATACATGTAATGGATGAAACTTTTTAATCATGGGGTATAATATGAAAAAGAAAAAGAGAATTTCTAAGCCATTTGACAAAATATCCTGATACAGCCAATTGTCAATGGGATGACACTACATGAGTCTGAAAGTTAGGGGCTGAGTTTTTCCTGGATTTTTCTCCCCATCTCTCTCTCTTGTTTGCATAGTACTGTCTCTGCTGGTGTTCTGTACAACATGGGTGCTGAGACATTCGATGTTCTCATTCTCTGACCACCATAAATAGTTGCTACTGGAGAAAGAGTTGGTTATTTGTGAACTTTCTGGACCGAGGGCATTGATGCCTGCAGTAATAAGTCATCAGCCAAGTTGGAGGCAGAATGACTGAAAAACGTCAGCTGCACTCGCAATCAATTACAATCACTAAGGTTGGAGCAATCATGAGAGATCTTTGGACAACTTGCTAAGGTAGATAAAATAACTATTTTGGTCACACAGAAATCTGTGCATACAAGGAAGGTCTCTTGGTCACAGTTCTAGTCTGGCTCTTCCCTTAACTGTTTAATGTAGAAGTATCTCACAATTTACTTAGAATTTTATAAAGCAAACATGTGACTTGCTTTAACATGGGAAGAGAAAACAAACATAGACACCTTTAAAATATTTGCAGCCCATAAATGTTCTCAGGACTCACATGTAGCAGTGAATTTCCCAGAAGGTGAATTAGTTGTTTGCATAGAATGCCCTAATCCTAGGCTTGAGTATACAAAGCAATGACTTGACCCTGTGGCTGGACCCTGGATGCTGCAGAAAACCGGGCGGACAGCAGGATTCGGAGAGAACCCAAATAAACACGAGTACTAAGAGGTGAACGCCTGAAGTCACACAGCTGGTGAGTAGCTTCCTCCATGCAAAACTGTGCTGCACAGTATTGTGCAAATGACTAAATCTGACTTCCACTCTGATGTGTAAGATATCTCTGGCAGTGAGGAAACTCACAGTATGAGCTAAAAGAATGGGAATTTTCTTCAAAAGAATGTGGAATGAAGGCCCATTCAGAACGTGGAAAAGAAAAGAAGATGATACACAGTCTGAAGGAAAATAAATTCTGCTGTATGAAATCCTATAAATAGTGAGATAAATAACTTTATGTGTATGTTCCATTAATATCCCTTGATATATTCTGTTAATTGCTTCACTGAAAGATCAAAGTATAGTATGAGATTTCTGTGATCCAGAGCATTATCTTATAAGTTAAAATGCACTTTCTTAATTCTAGTTTAGGTTCTTACATTTTATTTAGTACTTTGATTGCTAAATGTTTGCTATTTACATAATGTTATCATGGTTAACTGCCAACTTGTGATTGATAAAATTACATGTAATTTTTCATGACAGATGATAGGATTATCCAGATGTGGGATCTATAAAGCATCAAACAATAAGTTAAGAATAGCAAATTGGAATCATTTTGTGCATTTGTTTTTTTAAGGGGAAGTCTCTCCTATGTTTAGAGCATTGGATACTGAAGTCAAAACAACTTTTGCTTAAATACGAACAACTTACTGAGTAACTTTGAGCAAGTTGCTTCTACTCTTTAGTCTCAGTTTCTTCATTTATATGATGGGATTTTTTTAAAAATTTTTTAAAAAATTTATTTATTTGTCAGAGAGAGAGGGAGAGTGAGCGAGCAAGCACAGGCAGAGTGGCAGGCAGAGGCAGAGGGAGAAGCAGGCTCCCTGCCGAGCAAGGAGCCCCATGTGGGACTCGATCTCAGGATGCTGGGATCATGACCTGAGCCAAAGGCAGCCGCTTAACCAACTGAGCCACCCAGGCATCCCTATATGACAGGATTTTAATAGTTTCTATCTCGCTTGGTGACATAGGTTAGAAGTGAGATAATTTAGGGGATGCCAAGAAACAATGTGTACTCAATGTGGCTTTAGTCATGAAAATGAATCATCAGTTTTTGAAGAGAACTATAGCAAAACAAATATGTACTTATATGTATATCTTATAATTTTATATATATACATGTATACACACATATAAACATATATAGCACACATTTAACATATTATACATGTAATGTATATAAGAGAATATGTGAATCTAAAAGACAGTATTTAAACAAGAACAATAAAATGAACAACTGTACACCCACAAACCATGTTAAGAAATATGCCATTGTCAGTGTGAGGGAAGCCTCTTGAATGGACTTACCCCACTGAGTACTTTAACTTCATTCTCAAGAATGCCCTGCAACCCCCGGGGATGTTGTGCTATTCATCCCTTTCGTTTTTCTATGTATTCCTGCCTTAAAACAAAAGTTTCATTTTTTCTGGTTTTGATCTGCTTTGTTTTCTTTGTCTTCAGTCAAATGCTCTACCAGTGAGCTATAACCCCTGTTCTCTTTGTCTGGTTACTTCATGCTAATTTTGCCTGTGTTTGAGCTTACATAATTGTTATTTGTCTATTTAATTTAACAAATTATTTTTAACACAGGTATTTTCAAAGGAGAAATGTAATCCCCTGTTTCCCCACCAGATAATTTTTGTTGATTAAAAAATTAATACAACCAATAGTTCCAAATATTGAACCAATATACAAAAGCAAAAATGAAAAGTGATACATTCCTTACTCCATTTCTCTTCTCTATTCTACTTATTCCTCCTCCCCAATGGCACTACCATTAGGAATCTCTTAGTCATTTTTTCATTATAAAATAAATGCATATGCCCAGTGTATATATCTATTAATATATTTGTATATGTCCCCCACAAAAGGATTACACTGTATCTGTATTCCTACATTTTGCTTTTCCCTTAGAATCAATCTTAGATAATGTTCCGTATCTGTACACGTAGCTCTACTTCATTAATTTTTATGATACCACATGATTCCACTGTATTATATATCACCATTTATTTTTAAAGCCCCTTATTGATGAATGTTTTGTTTTTTCATTTTTAATGCTATTACAATAAGTGTTGCACTATACATATTTATACAGACATCCTGAAAAGTTTTTGTCTGCATATTCTTAGGATAAACTCCTCGAAATCCAATATATAGGTCAAAGAGTGTGTGCATTCAAACATTTTTGACTAGCAGAACTAAACAAAGGCTGAATAGTGGTTTGAAGGCACTTTGTACAGCCCTGACAATGTTTCTCACAAGCTCTTTGAAAATTTTCTCTAAATGTAATACTGTCCAAATGGATGGGCATATTGTTTGTTTTTTCCAACCTATCTCATCTACACCATAAAACACTTCACTATTCTCACTATGAATATGTTTTCTTGTTTAGAATCCTATCCCCTCTAGCTTAATGATAATTTACTGCTTTGGTAACCTTCACTTACCTCTCCATCAGAACTATGAGCCAAAAGATTTTAGACTGGGATGTTTCATGTCCATGTGCTGTCAGTCAATGTTGGAAATGGCTTACATATGAGATTGACAGAATTGTTCAAATAAGTAAATGCAATGTCTACATAAAGTCTAAAGAAAATGGTGCTATGGCATATTTGACCCTGTTTCCTTTTTATGGGCTTCTCAGTTTAAAACTGAATCTCTCAAAAATCAATCTTTCTTTTTTTTCCTTCAAAAATCAATTTTTCAAAGTCATTTTATTTTATATTGTCATGCAGTCTATCAGAATTAGATTGATGCTTTCAGTTCTAATTAGTTAATGTTGGCCTGTTTTATAATTCCCTGTTTTCCAAAATGTTCTATGCTCCCAATCATATTACTTCTTCTTCTGTTCTTCTAACACAGTTACAATTATAAATATAAGTAAATAGAGTTTTGAATAATAATTTGTTTGCTTTTATTCTCCCCCACCACCCAACTTCAGGAGTATTCTAATTTTTTAGTTTCCTATTCTCATTTTTCCGTGCCTAAAATAGACTAGATATTTGTGAATTTTGATATATAGCTGAGTCATCTTACTGATAAGCATTATGATTATACTAGAAGCCAAACCCCAAATATATGTTGTTACTATATACATGTCTATAATTTATGTACTTTCTTATGCAATAAGAAATTGTTCAGAGTTACTTCATGGTAAGTAAGAGTTACCTCATGGTTTTTTCCCCCAATCTTTTCTTTCATATTCTGTCCTACATTCCTGGCAATGCACAGGTAATTATAACAAATATTAGCTAATTCATAAAGAATTTTCCACATAGTCTCTCTCAAAAATTATCTCAAGAGGGTTTTTAGTTTAAACTTAATTTTTTGTATAGGGGAAAGGAAGCAGAATTTTTAGAATTTCTGTATGAAACCATCCTGATGATAAGAAAATTTAAAATCATATATTAATTGAGCCTATAATTTAGTTTCTTACCGTTATATAGCAATTCTAACCATTCAAGTGGCTTAAGCTAACCAGCATTTTCCTATCTCTTCTGATTCTGTAGTTTGAGCTCAGATGATTTTTTGCTCGAAGTCATCTGATTTAGAAGGTCACAGTTGACTCCTCACACGATTTGCAGTTGGTGCTGGGTGCTCTGTGGGAACTGTTGATTGGCACTTTGCTTATCCTTCTCCTGTTATTTCTCCTTCTCTTGAGCTTCTTGCAGTTGCTGACTTGGTTCCAAAAAGCAGAAGTGGAAGTTTCCTATTTTCTTAAGGCCAAGGCTTGGATGTCCCCAAAATCACTCCCATTGCATTCTACTTGCCAGAACAAGTTTTGAGGCCAGCTCTGAGTAAAGGGAAGGTAAATAACCTGCCCCACTTAATATCAAAGGTCTCATGAACATACAGAGTGGGGAAGAATTATTGTAAGCTATCTTTTGAAACTAATGGAGAGAAATATTTTAAAACGTTGAGAGAAAAAAACCCCACCAACCTAGAATTCTGTATCCTGCTACATTATCTTTCAAATGGGAAAGAGAAAGAAAGACTGCCCTCAGAAAATGGAATTCCAGGAAACTTACTGCTTCTAGATTTACCTTGCAAAAAATGTTAAAAGTCCATCTGAGAGAAGGAAAATTATACACATCAGAAACTCTGATCTACATGAAGGAAAGAATACCAGAGAATGGCTAAGTGAAGCATCAAAAGGGCTTTCTCAACAACTGTTCAGACTTGGAGTACAACATGTAATAGGAAGCTTTATCAGCCCAACCAGACAGTCCATTTAACAGCATTCCTTCCTTCCCAGTGGTTATCTGATGGGCAGAAATTGTCATAAATGGATCTGTGGGAACATGGAGACACATGGCAACCCTAGGAAGAGACAGGCAGAGAGAGAGGAAGGGAAGCTGCTGCCTTCGGCTCAGTCATGATCTCAGGGTCCTGGGATTGAGTCTTGCATTGGGCTCTCTGCTCAGCAGGGAGCCTTCTTCCCTCTCGCACTCTCTGCCTGCCTCTCTGCCTACTTGTGATCTCTTTCTGTCAAATAAATAAATAAAATCTTAAAAAAAAAGATTTTGTTTAAATATTCCTGACATAAGGAATTCTGTGTAAGATATCTCTGGCAGTGAGGAAGCTCACAGTATGAGCTAAAAGAATGGGAATTTTCTTCAAAAGAATGTAGACTAAAGGCCCATTCAAAAGGTGGAAAAGAAAAGAAGATGATACACAGTCTGAAGGAAAATAAATTCTGCTGTATGAAATCCTACAAATAGTGAGATAAATAACTTTATGTGTATGTTCCATTAATATCCCTTGATATATTCTTTTAATTGCTTCACTGAAAGACCATAGTATGAGATTTCTGTGATCCAGAGCATTATCTTATAAATTAAAATGCGCTTTCCTAATTCTAGTTTAGGTTCTTACATTTTATTTAGTGAAAGTGATCTGTGGAATTCCAGAGACAAAGCCTGATTAGATGAGACTCAGGAAAGAAGGGGAGATGAGAGAGTGCAGACTATCTATGCAAACAATGCTTGTGAGGGATGTGCTGTGGAAGAATACAGATATATTTCAGAACCAGATGCCAGTGTATTGTTATTTGTGGCATCTATGAGATAGTTGGGAGAACTGACAAGGGAAGACAAAACAATTTATCATCCTGTGGAGGGAAGCCCCACTTCCTTTCTTGACTATAGCCTTACCGTGTCATAGATGTTGAAAAACTCTTCCTATTAGAGAAAAGCTTGAGTGTGTTGCTTTCAGTGTTGGGATCCAACTGTGAGCAAACCAAAGAGTCTATTAGAGGTATGTATGCTGGTATTTAGAACAGCCCCACTTACATGGATCTATCTAAAGAACCAGGTAGAGTGGAATACCGTGTTTCTTCAGATAGGAGAATTTAATTCCTTAAATGAGTACATGGTGTATCTTTTTTTTTTTTTTTTTTGACTGGGTACAGTATACTTTACCAATGGTACATGACAAGGTAGGGATCCTTAAGCCCTTCCCCTTCATCAGGAGGTCTGGGATGGAAACTGTGCAGAGGTCAGGTGATTCTCAGTGTGCTAGTAGATGAATTGGTACAAGGACTTCCCACTAGCTGAGGGGCCTCTTTCTTCCCCTTGTATTCTTGTCAGTACATGATGCATCATAAAAGAACAAAGTACAGAAGCTGGAATTAGATCCTCCACTGACCCATCTTGGATGACACAAAGACTCTGAGATCTCATCCAGTGCCACAAAGACCGAAGGCTAAACACCATGCTTATTCCAATATACTTTCCATAACAAATATTCTGTACATAGTAGAAGTTATATCAGATATCAGACTTGGTCATATATAAAGATTCCAACATCCCAAGCAAGGCCCAGAGCTGAAGAAGACATACTTTAGCTGGTTCACACAGTGAATCCTAAACGTGTGAAATCTTCTACATTCCTACAAGTACAGGATTTAACCCCTTGAATATTTAAAACAATCCTTCTATTTAGATTCTTAACCACCTGGGTTACTAGGCTCTGTAGTGATCTCTCGTTAGTGATCTCTCTTCCTAACTTCTACTTATGCCTTTTTACTCTGATATATCAGTTTAATGTCTTTACATCTGATCCCCTACTTTAGTTTCTTTACTTGCCTACTGCTTTTGCCTTTGGTTATTAACTCTAAAATTACCCTTTTGAATAACATTTAAAAAAATCTTTATTCCGGGGGCTCCTGGATGTCTCAATTGGTTAAGTGTCTGCCTTCAACTCAGGTCATGATCCCAGGGTGCTGGGATTGAGTCCTGCATCAGGCTCCCTGCTCAGTAGGGAGCCTATTTCTCCCTCTCCTTCTGCCTGCCATACTCCTCCCACCCGCCCCTCTTCAGGCCCTCTGTCTCTCACACTCTCTGTCTCTCACATATTCTCTCTCATATAAATAAATAAAATAAATAAAATATTTTTAAAAAATCTTTATTTGGCATGTAAAATTTCCAGGAATTGCTCTTGGTGCCCTGTACCAGAGGGCAGCAGCGAGGAAGGGTGGTGAAGCCATCCAGCTTCTTCAGGACACAGAAACAGGATGAACACAAGAATCTAATCTGTGGTGTATGTTAGGGATTAGATCAATCTTTTTATCAAAGCATAAGGCCCCTTAGGACACTATCAGAAGGTGACCTGGAGGTCAATATGACAAGAGTGAGATTCGCTAGCAAAGCACAAAAGACAATGGCAAAGACAGTGGAATGGAAGGGGCACTCTGAGCTAGTCCAGATAAACATTGGAGACCATAGCAGAAGTGCATAAAATGAAAGCTCCTGAACATCCTGGATACCCAGTCAGAGTTAGCCGTATAGAATAAACCATGTAGCAAGGAAGGGGATAAAGAATTTAACACATCTTGAGAAGCTGGAGTTCAAGGAAACAGAGAGAGACATGATGTTCTCTCAGACTAGAGCAGAGTCCCTTGCCGTGTAGAGTAAGCAGAGGGAGGACAAGGGAATAAAATTTAAGATAAACACCTGAGGGGTCCTTGCTTACAATCATCACAGAATATAGTCATGGATTTCAGATACTTAGAGAAACTGCCAACCTGTGAAACAGAAAACTTGGACTGGGCTCTCTTCATTAATATTTCTTCTCTTCTTTTCCTTTGAGAAAAAAAAATATATATATTAGTTTTCTTTTTCTTCTTCTACTTTTTTTTTTTTTTTTGGTTTAGACTTATATAATTCAGCCTCATTATACAGAACTCAAATTAGAACACAAAGAAAAACAATCCTCAAAATAACCCTGGCTATTATTAAATTAACAATGTTCAGACCTTGGTCTCTTTATATGTACAGTTAAGAGATGACACATGAAAAGACATCTGATAGACAAA
This sequence comes from Mellivora capensis, assembly GCA_004024625.1. Lineage (NCBI taxonomy): Eukaryota > Metazoa > Chordata > Mammalia > Carnivora > Mustelidae > Mellivora > Mellivora capensis. The sequence goes on from PISX010012631.1 coordinate 10,552, forward strand.
CAAAATGTTCCTAAACAGGATTGCACTATGAAGCCTCATTCAAAAAGATTATTCTGCTTATTTTGACTTGATTATTAAGAATAAGGAAATTAGAGAAATTGCAAACATTTTGATAAATATTTTCTATGGATACCTATCAATTTAGAGAAAAAAACACGTGAAAGGCTAAAAGGTTGAGATCATTGTGTTTTATTTCCTGAAACACATTTTTCTGTTTTAGGCAGGTGCTGAAAGACATTTGCTACTTACACACACATTCTCCACCTTCCCTTTTAAAACTCTTAATTTTTTAAAAAATTGTTATATATGTTAATTGTCCAATTTTATAACATTTGTATTCTGTTCTATAAAAATAATTCCTGTATTTTTTCTTATTACATTAAGCTTTTGATGGGATCCATTTTGTGTTAGAGTTGTTTAATTAATGAATTAATATGTAATTAATATTTTAAAAAAGATGACCTTATATGTGGTGAATTCCCTGAAGGTGAGAGAGTTTGAGAATGTCTGACGTTTACTTAAATAGAATCCTGACTCGGTCATAAGCAAATGGGAGTTCACCATTTCTTTTCTTAATCTGTTGCAGAGTTGAGCCTTTCTTCTACCAGTCCTGTTTATTTTCTTTCTGGAAACATGAAGAATCTTTTCTTATTTAAGTATTTCTTTCAACTATGTAAATAATTTTAAAAGTCAAATAGCCTTAATATGCTTACAATGAAAGCTTAAGACTTTCTATTGTCCTCTTTTAATCATTGAGGTCATACATTTAACCTGAGAGCTGTTTTTTCTGCCAATTGCCTCCGTACTATAAATCACATTTAAAAAATTTTTGATTTGAGTATAGTTGACACACAGTGTTAACATTAGTTTCAGGTGTACAACACAGTGATCCAATGTCTCTATACATTATGCTGTGCTCATCACAAGGGTAGCTCCCATCTGTCACCATATGACACTATTACCATATCACTATCTTCCCTATGCTGTGCCTTTATAAGTCACATTTTTATATTATCATTTCTTTGCCTTTCTGTTTTAGATTTTATTTAATAACTTTCTATTATGAAAGATCTATATTTGCTTCTCTTTGAGGTAAATACTTTCTCTCCTTTGATGTTCCTAATGTAGTTTATATATCACTCTTTTTTGAATTAATTTTTAATGTTCATGAATTTATGACAATGCAAATATTATTCACAGCTAAAAGAAGTATTGTACTGTGATTACAATGACTTTTCTTAGGGAATGTTTTATTCGTCCTGGAATTAATGACTGCCTTGATTTTTTAATTTTCTCTGTTTCCTGTATAATTTATTAATCACCAAACGCTTTGACCTTACTGGTGACCTAGAAAATACACTGAAATACCTCAGTTGTTCTATCATGAACGTTAACTTCTTGGCAGTATCCTTCCTGGAACTCACCATCCTCCAACTCCTGTCTGGATTGTTTGTCTTTTAGGACAACAGTTTAGCAATGGTTGTCTTAAGTTTTTGCCTTTGCCATGTTCCTGTTAGTTTCCTTTGTGTTTCTTTTGTATTGGATTCTGTGCTTTCTGTGCTATGTGTTCCTTAGTTTAATTATTTTAATTGTCAGTTAGTTACTTTAAACTGTAGTGAATTGATTATTTTGACTGTAGTAAATCTTCCAGTTACTTTTTACTGGTAATGGATCGAAGAGAGACTTTTTGAGGACTTACATATGAGAAAACGTCATTATTCATCCTTCACAATTGACTAGTAGTCTGAACGGAAAATTCTAATTTGAGATTATTTTCCCTTACAATTTTAAAGGTAACAGTGATTTGGACATAACACCCATGTGGATTTTGTATCCTGATACTTTATTGGTTACCCGTTTCCCCTCTTCACTTTCCTTCTTTTTTTTTTTTTAGAATACAAATCGAAGTTTATTGAACAAAATTAAGGTCTTTAAAACTCATAGTTCACCAATGCAAAACAAAGGCTAGGTATTGTTTTAAAATCATTCACAAAAATTTAACCTTCACTCCCCCTCACACCCCACCCCCATAAAATGGCCTGAATGTTACCAAATGTAACCAAAACAAACACTATAAATAACACCAAGTCCCATAAAGACCACGATCTCGTATGTAATTTCTTGGCATAGGTGATCTTCATGGCATGGGATGGTGTGCTTTTTAAATCCTTGTAAAGCATCCCAGCAACTCTAGCCTGTCCGTCATTTCAAATTCCCTGAAAGCAATGCCATGCCTCCAGGTACCAAATGTACTTCCTTGAAACCAGGAAACTGATTAAACAGCATTCATATCATCTCATTAGTCTCTTCTGAGAAACAATGAAGGAATAAAGTGTAGTGTGGGGAGTAATCAGGGATCTGAGGATTTGGTGTTGAATTTCCTTGGGTATTTGATGCATTTGGTATTCCCTGACCAGGCTTTTTGTGTGAAGTTGTTGTAAAGAGTTCTTCAGTTTTTGTGCTTCTCTTTTCCTTCCACTTTGTCAGCAAAAGTAATACAGATTTTAGATATTACAACAGAATCTCTTTTTGCATCCTGGATTTGCATTTGTTTACCATAAAATGGAAATCCTTGTAACTGTTTGAAGGCATTTGTGGGTGAGCCCAGTTCCTTAAAAATAACAAAGGCTTGCCCCCTCATCTTCACTGTCTTTAAAGCTACAATATCTACCATGTTATCAAATTGAGAAAACAGGGAATATAGGGAGCTTTTTAATTCTTCTTTTTAAATTTTGTCACTCATATTGTTGTTATCAATTGTAGGATTTGGTCTGATATCCATGTTTTGGGTTAAAATGTTCCAATAGCCTGAGGCCCATGCTGGTCCTGAGAAAACCAAAATCCCCTCTTCACCTTCTTAAGGCCATTAAAATCTTTATTTTATTCCAGAGATTGTAAAATCAAGTTATATTGTTACCTAATTGTGAGTCTCTTTTCATTCATTTTGTAGCCTTCTTGGTGGACACTTTTCATTCTGAGATTCCACATTCTTAAGCTTGATGAGATTTCATGAAGTAGTTCTATGTCAATTTTCTCCCTTCCATTTTCTCTTTCTGTAACTCATGTTTTCAGAACTTTTGAAACCCAGGCTGATCCTTTATTTATTTATTTATTTGTTTGTTTGTTTATTATTTATTTTACTTAAATTTTTCTTCATCTTTTGTGTTTTTGCACTTTCTGGCAGATTTCCTCAATTTTGTCCTCTGCTCCTTGGAGTTGCACCAAACCAATCCTAATTCATGTTTCCTTATTTCTTTCCTTGACTCAGATCATTCCTCTTGGCAGACATTCCACCTTCCTATCCCTCCCTTTCTCAATTCAGTGTCCTTTGTGGTGTCACATTGATCTTTCTAAAATTTAAGTCAAACTATGCCTTTCAAAAAATGTGAAGCCTTCTGGTTTTATCTCATATTAGCCTTCAGAGTATTCCTTGAGTGTAGAACAGAGGACTAATTAATATTTTCCAAACATCCATAAACGAAGTTCTACTTTTCCTGTTTATCAGCTTCTCTTCTACCTCAAGTCTTGATCTCTTCCTTTAAGACTTACCTCAAATATCATTTCTATGAGAAAAAAATAAAATAATGGTCCCTAGATCATCTGAACCTCCATATGCATTTCATAAATATGTACTTTATGATACTTATCATATTCTATCCTGCAACTTAGTTATTAAAACACTTGTCTTATTTTTCTCTTTGCTTTCCTCAGTGGCTCTAGTTCCTTGTCTTTGTTTTCTGCATAATGCCTAGTAAAGGGATCAGTGGTCAACATGTATTTATTGAATAGAACAGAAACTCAAACTATAAAGGATAGTACACTAAATATCTATTTTGTTCTGAAGTATGAGAAGAAATAAATTAATATGACTTCAAAATGAAGATAACTTATAGATCAACTATGAAACTCTATTATATATAATTATAAAATTATAAAAACAATTAAATATTTATTTATTTAGAATTATAAAATAATAAAATTATTAAAATATAATTAGAATTATAAAAATTATAAAATTATGAGAAATTTATTATTCAAAAAATTGACCCTCTAATTATAGAATGCATACCAACTAACAGCAGACTAACAGGAACCCAAACCTGCTTTCTCCCAGGATAATGTTCAATCAGGTAAATAAAACTGTTTTGACACAGCTGTAAATGCAGAAATGGGATCTTAGCTGGGCCATGGCTTGCCCTCCCCCCTTTTGGTAGTCACATATAACACAAATCCCTCTCTACTTAAATCATGTTTAAAATGCTATCAGCACACTGCTTAGTAAAGGGTGGTAAAATAAAAGCAAAGCACAGGATCATTTTTATCCAATTTCCTTCCAAATTAATAAAAATAGATGGGAAAGCATCTCAAACTTAATCAAAAGAAAGAAGTACAACCTCTTGTCATAAGCTTAAAAAGGTGAGGGCCACAATAAACACAAATGTTTGTTGAGTCCCCAGGGGATCGTAAATCCACTCCAATCTCCACTAGAAGTGGCAAATCTGTAAAATCTGAGCAGTTTTTACAATATTCCAATATTTGAAGAACAACATATGGTATGATATTCTCTGGTGTAGGATTGGTGCACAATGTATCTGTCGGAGGAAGCTATGTTGTAGTGAGAACAATTCTGATCATTCACACAAGATTTATATCATCTTAATTTTGTTTCATATATTTTCAAGAGCTTCTTATTTTGTGAAAGCATCCATCATCTCTTATGCATGTGAAGCTTAGTCATGTCAAAGGAAACAAGTTTGAATTTATTTCCATTTCACCTACACCTTACAAGTCTCTCATGGTTAGAAATATTAAATATATAACTAAAGACAAAAGAAACTTTTTAACAAAACAAAATATGCAAATATATTTAAATGATTAGTTTTTCATATTTATATTTTTCAAGAAGATCTGTAAAGCAGTAGAGTATAATGGTTTAAAAAAGCGTTTGGAATCATATATTTGGCTTCAAATCTTACAATGGTTGGCCATTAATTATTAGCAAAGAAAGTTCAGGCCAGTTTAAGAGCTTCTGTAGAATTCTGTTTCAAAAGAGCAATGGCTTTCTTATAGTAATGTAAGAATGAGGTGAGATAATGTAGCAAAGTGATTGAAACTGAAAGCAGAATTCAGTAGGTGCTCAATAAATAATGGTGATTGTTATTTTCCCTGCTTACAATTTCATTGTGGTAGATGTATACAGAAAAAAAAAATAACTTCTTTTTCAACAGTAGACACATAAATAAAATCGTCTTGGCTAATTTGGCATACTCAAATAAAAATTACCTTATGATGTTGCAAAATTTTGTCCTATTAGTGTACTTTTTGTTGTGAGTTGCAGGGAGTTAGGAAATCCATTAGGAGCTGTTACTGAAATCTTCCTGAGAGAATGAGATTCTGTTTAAGGAAGAGTATTTATGTTGTTAATTGTAAATGTTTTCAATTAGTTAATTTTAGATTTTGAAACATAATACAGTTTCAGTGAGATAAACAGGAGCTGTGTTGAAGATGGATACCATTAAAAACTTCAAGAACTCCCATGTGAAATTGTTTATAAACTGTAATGTCAGCTTAACAGCAAACTGCATTTTTTAACTTGGGGATAATTTTTGTATCTCAGTAATGTTTTGAACATTACATTATAATGAAGTTCTCACTGTATTACATTAAAGTCAAAGAATGAAAACTTTGAGAGCTTAGAAGTTCCACATTTTAAGCAGATGACAATATAGTTAATTTTAGAGGTTTATCATTTGCTAATACCACTGAGTTCAATGCAGATTTAACATCCGTTTATGTTAAGCATGTTTCTAAAGCATCTTTTAAAATATATTTTTGTCCTCAGACATTTTCATATCTCAAGATAATGAATGTTTCTAGCTTCTCTGAAGTTATCTTGCTACACTATGAAAATTTCTATTCCAAATAAATTGAAATATATATGAAATAAAGGAGAGAATTGGGCAGGAAACTCCAAACTACTGGGCATCAATGTGGACTTTTTAAAAATTAAGTCTTTATTTTTTTACTTTTTCTACCAAAATTGCAGAGAAGATGCAGAGATTTTCCATGTACATCCCTCCCTCACACATGCATAGCCTGTCTCATTAGCCACGTCTGGTACCAGAGTGGTACATATGTCACTGCTGCTGAACCTTCACTGACAGATCATTATCACCCAAAGTCTAGAGTTTACATTATAGTTCATGCTTGCTGTTGTATATCTGTGGAGTTAGACAAATGGATAACAACATGCATCCATTTTTATAGTATTTTTCCTGCCCTAAAAATACTCTCTCCTTTCTCTACTCCTCTCCCCTGGCCCTCAACCCCTGGCAACCACTGATCTTTTTACAGTTTCCATAGTTTTGCCTTTTCCAGAATGTCCTGTGTTGTGCTTATACCATATGTAGCCTTTTCAGGTTGTCTTCTTTCACCGAGTGACATGCATTTAAGACCCCTCCAAGTCTTTTCATGGTCTGATAGCTCATTTCTTTTTAGCACTGTAGGGGAAGGTTGGTTTTCAAAGTCAGATTTACCTTGTTAGTTTGAATGATGTTAAGCATTTTTTAAATTTTAAATAAGATATTTTAATATTTCATAAATATTTCTTAAAATGTACTGGACAGGAGAATTTATACTATAGTATAGATTTATTTTGAAAAATAATTCATGAAGTGAATAAAATATAAAGAAAAAATCAAGACTTGATGGCTTCTTCATTAATAAACTTTTAGATTACTGATGTCTTCTAAATTATGGTAAATTATTTTAAAATCCCTTAACTGAAAATGTAATTTTTAAAGCTTATATATGTATAATCTTTAAAATTAATCTTTAATTTTTAACATTAATATATAATATATATAAATATATATATATTTGATAGAGAGAGAAAGAGAATGTGATCAAGGGGAGGAGCAGAGGGAGAGGGAGAAGCAGACTCCACCCTGGATGCATAGTCCAACTCAGGGCTTGATCTTACCACCTTGAGACCATGACCCCAGCCGAAATCTAGAGTCTGACACCCAACCAACTGAGCAATCCAGGTGTCCCTGAAAATGTTAATTTAAAAAAAAAGTTATACTAAAATGTTTTCCTTTGCCACGTAATCATTACTTTTGGAGGAGAGAAACTAACGATTATTTTTTATTTTTTTTTCTTGATAATCATGGGTATAAGTACATTGCAACTTAAACACTAGCAGAAGAGTCACCCTAGGGAAGAAGAAATATCAACCAAATAGACAAAATGGCTACCTTGAGCCTTTTAAAACAATCCTATATTTCAGATCATTGTTCATGTGAGTGAAGGGTGGCAGAACACTCCATCCTCAAAATATATCTCTTTGGCATGAGAATTATTATTATTATTTTTAAAGGTTTCATTTATTTATTTGACAGTGAGAGAGATCACAAGTAGGCAGGGAGGCAGGCAGAGAGAGGAGGAAGCAGGCTCTCCGCGGAGCAGAGAGCCCGACGTGGGGCTCGATCCCAGGACTCTGGGATCATGACCTGAGCCGAAGGCAGAGGCCTTAACCCACTGAGCCACCCATACGCCCCGAGGATTATTTTGAGGAAGAATTCACAAAAGAATCTCTGAGAATAGAGAAGAAATTATTTGTAAGGGAAATTTCCATTTATAAAGGAAATCTTCATTAGTAAGGATGTTTCCCTCTCTGTATCAGTCAGAAAAGAATGACTAAATCACAAGAAATTCTTATCGGTGGAGAAGACACCAACTTGAGATTTGCATAATGAACCTTACTCTGGTTTACCATGCTTTTCCTGGTTACCTCCCACAACTGGTCTTCCCCAAACTCTTCTTTCTTTTGTTGAAGACAGTATTTAAGGCTGAATTCTATGATACCTCTGACCATTTTCATTTTCTCCTGAGTATTTCCCATGAATTCATGAAATATACATATTAGTAAAATTCTGTTTGTTTTTCTCTTGTCAATCTGTCTTTTGTTACAAGGTTCCCAGTTGAGAAATTAAAGGGGTAGAGGGAAATTATTTTTCCTCTACTACAGTTTAACGACTTTCATTGAAATCATTTTGAAATGAACTATTGTCCAACCAAATAAATAAAAAGAAATATCTCCTGTAAGTCAATGACATGGTTTTGTAAAAAAAAAAAAAAAAAAACCGACTACATATACATATTTGATCCTATTTATTACATATTGCTAGGGAAAAATATCTTCTTATTTTAAAACTAACATAATTATCATTAACAGATAGTTTTCAAAACCCAAAATAATTTGTGTCTCATCACTTCATGTGACAAGTCAATTTGGTTTTCAAGGTGAGAGTATGATATGTAAAGCTAGTTCATCTTGGTGGGTATGGTAGAAATCATATTTCTGAGAATCAGATAAACTGAGAGTCTTTTGACATTTTTGAGTGTCTCTTTGGATTAGTGATCACTCCTGTTTTGAAAGCTTCTTAGGGAAAAATAATATTGGCCATTACTTTATGATATAAAATGCTGGGAATTTAAGACTATATTTATTCAGGTGTTGAAACAAGTCCAAAGTTACTTCCTAAAGAAAAGTCTATATTTGAGTGTAGTCAGCTTTGGCAGAAGTGCTACATCAGTATTTTTTGCCCCCTTCATTCCAATAAGAACCTCAATTTCTAAGTGGGCATTTTGCCCACCAGCTGAAATATTTAATTTCTCAGGATCACTTGAGGATACATATAGCCAATGACCAAGTTTAGGCAGAGGTGTAATTGGAAGCATTATGTGCAACTTCTAAAATATCTAACTCTTAGATCTCTTTTTCCTTCTTATTGACTAAAATGCAACATTGATACCTGAAAAATGAGCACTTGTCTTGAACCATGAGACAGTACACTAAAGGTGCTTAGAACGGAAGGAGCTCAGGACCCTGATGAACAAGACTCCTGAACTATCCCATAGGCATTTCCCTTATCTAAGAGAGACATAAACTACCACCTTATTTTATTAAATGTTAGTTGTTGTCCCTGCAGGCAGATGAACTTAACACTTATTAAGACTATACTATTTCTGCTCTAGATTTCTACTGAGACTAGCGGAAAAAAAGTCTCTGCTAGTGTATGTATGTATATGAAAACTATAAAGCTTAATGAAAGATAAAAAAGGCTTACATTAAAAAGGCCTATACAGACTTCTTTATCTGCACATGTTTTAATAGATATTTTTAAACCTGACTGCTTCTGTCCTCCAGCTGCCTTCTAACTGCTGTTTGGCATAAACCCAACTGAATCTTTCAGATTAAGATTCCACTAGTATTTGTCAAGTGCCCACTACGCATTAGGCACATTCTGATTGTTTAATCATACGTTTTCCTCACAATGACCCTGCAGGATATGTGGTATTTTTTACAATTTTACCATGAATAAGAAGCTCAAAAGGAATATAATGCATTTTACATGTTCCCGCTGGTGAGCGGTGGAGTTCCTTGGATCAGGTTGGAATGCATTTCCTTGACAACACTCAGAAAAGGGGTCATTCAGCTTTCCTTGAGCTTTTAGAAATGTGAACATGACTATCTGATGAGAATCATTTCATTTCTGGAGACCATTTTCTTAAGAAAGTCTTCTATATATTTTATTATAGCAAATTAATGTATAACTTCCAATCACAAACTTATTTTACTCTCTGGGGTCATATAAAGCACATAATCCCAGCTTCTAACAAAATTATTTCAAATATGTGAGGGCAATTACCATGTGCCCTTGTAAACTTTTCTGCTTGAGTGTAATATCTTTAGTGTTTCACCATCCAGCATGTCACATGGCTTGAGTTGCTCACACTTCTAGTTTTGATGATATAGACGTATTAGTTTCATGCTTGTTAGATAGATGGTTTATTTGATTAGTTAACATTTAACTTCTTACAAGTATGATATTTATGTATGAACTCTCCATTAATGAAACCCAAAATTTTTGGGTTTAATTCATTAAATTAATGAAACCCAAAAACCCAAGATTTAACCCAAAAGAAGAACAAAGAAAATAAATAGAACTCTTTGTAAAAAGTGGTTTAATGTCCACTGTCATGTTAAATATAACACTTGGGAAAGTAGTATGTCTGTCGATAATTTTATTTCAAAGACTAGACCTATAATTATAATTTGAATATAATAGAACTCACTGACTGAGTGAACCTGTTATTCTAAGACTTGATACCTACTTGAAGCTCTGTTTGTTTACCTTCCATTTGCCAAGTATCTTTGCTCAAAATGACCAGTGCAAAGTAATTTACTTCCTCACTACAGGCCAGCTCTGTGCTGTTGTGCTATATTACATGAACTTGTGTTTCAGTGCATTCTTTCCTCACAGTACTTTAGGTTACCCTCAACTCTTCCTGTGGTTCGGTGTATATAGATCTCCCATCCAAGTACATACCAGGCCCAACCCTGCTTAGCTTCTGAGATCAGAGAGATTGGGCGCATTCAGGGTGGTATGGCCATAGACTGGTTTGGCATTTATGGGAGCCACTAGCTGTCTCCAGTCCTCTATGGAATCAAGTACAACATAAGTAAATACATAAATGAATAAAAACATAAAGGACTATCTGATGACACTCTACTACTGAACAGCCGTGTCAGTCCCACCTTGCACATTTAAGCTGGAATCCATCTGATGACTTCATCTCACTGATCACCAACATGCATCTCATCCAGATATCAAACACAGCTCAGGATCAGCTTCTTCTAAGAGGCTATCCCCCTTCTTGCTCTGGCTTCCAATAACAACTTCCAGCTCTGGATTCTATAACTTGGTACTTAGAACCATGTAACAGACTGTAGTTTACGATACTCAATTTTGTATGATTATCTGTTTCTTATTTTATTGAGTAGCTAGATCCGGACATTCGGGAATGTTTCTGGACTCATCATGCTCCCTGTCATCCTCAGTCTTCTCTTTTCTCTCCTCAGACAATCATTCACTAAGCCCAGTGGAGATTCTACCTCCATCTACTCTGATGTGCATGTCCTTCATTTGTGTCTCTTTATTTCCATGGTGTCCTTGTTTTCGTTCCCCTTTCTCATGTGTTTACTTTGCAAGCTGCCAGAAAAGTTAAATTTCTAGAACAAAAATGTAATCACATCTCTTCTCTACTTGAAGTCTTGCATAGATGTTCCTATCTGTTACCACAAACATCCAAATACCTGTTACTCCAATGCTCATTTGGAATGAGCTCACAGTACCTATGTACACTGACCTCTTCTCTAGCTTTCTGCTTACATTCCCTGCTCCAGTACCCCTACTGGAATGGAAGAAGTATTTGGAAGGCAGAATCATTAAAGGGGATGTATAAAATATATTACATTTTTATCTCATTTAATTTTTGCTCAATATTAAGAGGGAAATGTGATCATTATTCCCATTTTAAAAGGAAAAAAAAAATACAGAGGCTTTGAGAAACCACATAGCAGTCCAAGGTGACACAAAGAATAAGTGGATGAGACTGGAATGAAAGTCAAATCTCTTTTCTCTTAAACTTATACTTTGGGGCATGTAGGTGGCTCAGTGGGTTAAGCCTCTGCCTTCAGCTCAGGTCATGATCTCAGGGTCCTGGGATCGAGCCCCGCATCAGGCTCTCTGGTCAGCAGGGAGCCTTCTTCCCCCTCTCTCTCTGGCTATTTGTGATCCCTCTCTCCATGTCAAATAAGTAAATAAAATCTTTAAAAGAGAACTTACACTTTTATCCCCTTAGCCTTTGTGTTTTCCATGGACTGCTCTTCGCTCAGAATTTCTTCTTCTCTACATCTTATCTGTCTAATCAATACAATTACTCTTCTCAGCTCAGTTAAAATATCATCTTCTTGTAAAGCTTTCCCAAGAAGCTCTCCTTCCTACTTTAGCAGAGTTGAGGGCACACAACTTCAGGTCTAAAATACTCTACAATGATGTACTATATGCTGGCTAATTGAACATAATAATTAAAAAAAAATATTAAAGGAAAAAAAATTTTTAAAAAACTAAAAAATTACCTTATATGTATCTTCTGTAAACTGTATTTTACTGTGTTATAATTATTTACCCAGTCTTCTGGTCTCCCTCACCGGATTTAATGGATGTTGCATCTCCCTGTATTGTTTGGTTTTCTTCATAAACTTTGCCAATATCTGCAACCAGAAACAGTATGTAGTTTATTCACTAAGTTACATAATTTTACTTAGAAGTAGTCTAAGAATCTAGAAGTGGTATGCATAAATTCTACTCAGTCAGATGGACTTTTAACATTAAACATGGCTCCAAGTAGTGATTTTCATTTCTGAAATGGAGCGCTCTCCATGGAGGAAATAGGAGGATATCAGAATATTAGCAATTGGGGCACCTGGGTGGCTCAGTGGGTTAAGTCTCTGCCTTCAGCTCAGGTCATGATCTCAGGGTCCTGGGATCGAGTCCCACATTGGGCTCTCTGCTTGGCAGGGAGCCTGCTTCCTCCTCTCTCTCTCTCTGCTTGCCTCTCTGCCTATTTGTGATCTCTCTCTGTTAAATAAATAAATAAAATCTTTAAAAAAAGAATATTAGCAATATGTGCAGTTTGGACAATTTATTAGTATGATAGGTATTTGGGAAAAATACTATTTTCTGAAGACTAGTAATATAAATGATAAACATATAGTTTTAAGCTGGGGAAGGTCTGATATGTTGATGTATAATATAGTTCTCAACCTATGTATATTATAATTGAATTAAACATATTGAAAGGGGCGTGGCTGAAGAAAAGTAAGAAAGAGCAGCATAAAGCTCAGATCTTTTTTGGTCCCACAAAACAGGACTGATTAACAAAATCACCAACTATTCCTATGAAAAAAGGACACAAGAATATCAAGAATCTGGTACTAAAGAATAAAGTTAATTTGATAATATGATATTTTGATTGAATTAAATAATTCCCACTTGCCCTGACTTATATACTCACCCAAATGTAATGAATTTGAAGTTTATTATTCAGGAAATATCCATAGAAACAAATCTTAACATAGAAGTTTAAAAAAACGATTTACCAGCAATTTGGGGGAAATATGTCATCTTTCACCCTCTTCAAGGGAAACCGGTATATGTAAATGAGTAAGAAAGATCCTTTTGTTAGCTCACCAATCAAGATTTCCCACATGATCTTTAAAATGCTTTCAAACATATTTTTTTAAAGATTTTATTTATTTTTTTTTGACACAGAGAGAGACCACAAGTAGGCAGAGAGGCAGGCAGAGAGAGATGGGGGGGAAGCAGGCTCCCTGCTGAGCAGAGAGCCTGATGTGGGCTCTCTGGGGCGCCCACTTTCAAACATATTTTAGCATTATTTTACAGTTTGATCAAGGAAGCCAACATCTGTACTAATATAATCATTTCCTCCCATTTGACCAGAGGATAAGCTCAATGTATGTTCTTTGGGGATGGCATCTTTTGATTTTATTCTTTCTGAAAACCAGTACATTAAAAAAAAAAAAAAAAACTTTCTAAAACTCGAAACTTTCAGACTACGCAAAAGCCACCCAAATCTGAGTTGAGATTTACTTTTATAACACTGGTTATTAGATGTCTTAGCATACTGCATTTTTCTTCTGGTTTTAAAGGCACACTGTGAATATGATGAACCATGGGCTATGGACATATTAAAACTCTTTTAGATAAAATACCACACCAATTCTTTTTTTGAATTGGCTTTTCACAACCTTCTTTGTTTGATTATTTTTGTTCTTATATATCTTGCCTTCCTAGAGCATACTTCACAAAGTTTTATGCAGTCTCTCCTAATACCTGTAAGGGTCACATTTATATTTTCCTTAGTATTCCCCATAGCCTCATATTTATAGATAAGCCCTTCATAGTGCAGTTTATATGATGATGGGGAGGACAGATGTGACCCTGGATTCTGTTTTTGTCCAGTCTCTAAATTCTAGGATGCATTGTCTATAGAAATATTCATTTCCCCTCCAACTACTCAAACCAAGAGTAATGATTAGCTGAAAGGAATTTCCACCATTGTAAATTATAGTTTTACCTAATTAGTGACATCACATAACAAGAAAGATTATAAATTTAGAAAATCATTATTTGGTAAATGAATGCTTGTCAGGTGCTCTGATGGCAAATTAATCTTCGAGCAGAGGAAAGCTTAAAGGAACAGGCAGTAGAAGGATTGTCCCCACTGTCGTACAGAGTCTCTTCCCTCTCAAATGGCTGATCCTGACCATCAAGGTGTTTTGTTTGGTATAGTGTTTGAAAATATCCTGATTCTGGGGAAAACATGCACATTTTGGAAGCTGCTGAAAATCAGAAGTGAGCAGCAATTTTTTGTTGTTGTTGCCTAGAAATTCCAACTTTATTATTATTTTTTTTTAATTTGAGAGATGGAGACAAAGAGAAAGAGAGCATGAGCTGGGGGAGATTAGTGGGAGTGACAAGCAGGCACCTCTCAGAGCAGAGAAATCTATGTGGAGTTCATTCCCTTTTGTTCATTCAAAAGGATGGTAGATGCCTAACTGACTGAGCCACCCAGGCACCCCTAGAAATTTCCATTTTAATAAGAGTAAGATATACACATGGTATGAGCTTTTTATAATTAACTGGAGTAAGACAGGTTTCTGATTTAATCTATGCTTTCAGTATGTAGAAATACAGAATGTGCCAAACTCTACCAGAGGCTGTTTAGACCAGAACACACTTAAGAGCAAGGGAAAAATGTCAGTTACTTTTCATCAGTATCATGTAACTGCCTGTACTAGACATGGTAGTCAATATCTGTGGTGTCCAGTAGGCCCCCTTGGTTGCCTTGCCCCAGATCCCGGTTCAGACAGGCTGCTTATGTTATTCTTTGATCAAGGATCACTATTAATTAACCTGATTTGATGCATTAGGACCCTGTTTAAAATAGCTTAGTATAATAATTCTGTCCATCAGAAGTTCTGATCGCTGAAATAATAATAAGTAATTCTGATCTCTAAAACTGTAGTAATTTACTAAGCAAACAGAATGCATTCTTCCTAATTCCAACTAGAGAATTCAAGATGGATTGGCCTGTTTGAGAACAAGGACTGAAACTTCAGATAGAAGACACATGCACGCTTAGAACAAGACCGTGAGAATAAGGGATTCTAGAACTGCCTTATGTGTTCATGGCTCTCTGCACCTAATGTTATCTTTGCAATAATATCATTTTCCTCATTGTACAGGGCATGACTCTCATTTCCATGAAACCGACATATCATATGGAGAATATCATGAACAATGATGGCGTGATGAACGTTAAAGTGGTTTGAACAAATATTCTCATTTGTCATCTTAGACTGAAAGATAAGTGCCAGATTACAAATGCTTGTCTGGTCTGCACTGTTTTACAATTATTATCCGGAAGTGTTCTTCTCTTTTGATTGTCATAAATTACTTAGACATCTTTTTTTAACTTGACATGCATTTCGCCTGAGTTCCGATCACTTGGGTTGCTGTTGTGTGTCATGTCACCTGCGTGGACAAGGGCAATTCCTTTAACGTTTCTGAGCCTCTACAGAATGGGAGTCATGCCATCTCCTGTGAAGCATTTTTGTGAGAATTAGAGATAGCATATGTAGCAACATTACTCTGCTTCATAGAGGCAGTGACACATATGAGAAACAAAAGCATTCATAATGGGTAACTTTAAAGAAAATTTCTGACCCTAGTGGTAATAATTTTTGTCTATATTCTTCTCCTTTAAAACTTATGACTCAGTCACCTTTTCCCAAATGTTCTTGTATTAAATAGCTATTGCTGCATAATAAACAACTGTAAAATCCTCTGTGGTATATGGAACAAAATATTTATTTCCCACTCACCAGTCTGCAGGTTCACTAAGGTTCAGCAGATCTGGCTGAGCCATGACTGCTTTGCATTTGGGCTATGCAATAGATTTAGGTCTGCTCCAAATGTCTCTCAAAATTTTGGGATCAGCAAGCATCTGGGACATATTTTTTTTTTTACACGGATGGCAAAAATACAAGGATACAGGCTCAAACATACAAGGTCATTTCGAGTTTGCAAATATTTTATGAGCTGAAACAACTGTCATGGCCCAATCTTAAGGCAAGAAGCAGAGGAGTATGAGGCAGGGTGGGTAGGTGAAGTCAGTATTCTCTTAATAGTGATCTAGTTTACTATAGTTGTCATCTGATCTAGGGACGAATTTAAAAGGTTTCCAATATGTTATTTTAAAATATGCATTATATATCTAATACATATATAATATGTACTTATATGCATTGTAATACACATATACATATATAACAATCTATCAGTATATACATATATATGTAAATATATATATATATAAAACACACTGAGCAGTTAATGAAATAATTTTTAAAAGATTTTATTATTTATTTCTTTGACAGACAGAGATCACAAGTAGGCAGAGAGGCAGGCAGAGAGAGAGAGGAGGAAGCAGGCTCCCTGCTGAGCAGAGAGCCCGATGCGGGGCTTGATCCCAGGACCCTGGGATCATGACCTGAGCTGAAAGCAGAGGCTTTAACCCACTGAGCCACCCAGGCGCCCCAATGAAATACTTTTTAACTCCAAGTTATCAACATCTCTGAGGATAGGTCAGTGGATGGGGAAAACTTGAAGAGAAATTTCAGCATGTATTATGACCCCCCCACTTCAAATTCTGTCTTGGTACTGAAATTATAGAGGTTGCAATAATATAGCTCTGCATCTGTTTTTAGAACTCTGTGTGTAATGGCTCCTAGTTTTGCCTAGAGAAAGCTTACAGGAGTTTTATCTGATTGCGGAATTTCAAATTATATTCATAACTTCCTTGGTTTTGCTGATGTTTCTGTTATTAGTATCATATATATGCTTTATATATTGTATGTATTATACATATATGTTATATATATATTCAGTCTGAGTAATAAGAATTGGCATAAAATAATTTCAGGTATTACTAGTAAAACCATAATATGCAGTATTAACATAATATTTAATTCAAATTTATGACTTTCATATTCCATTACTAATAATTTTTTGTCATCCCAGTTAAAGAACATTTTTGAAAGAATAATATTTCAGGGTAGAAAAGGCAAAATATATTGAGAATTAAAACCATTTTTTGACCTAACTGTTGGTAAAAATCATCATGTAAGTCTATTTTTTCTTAAAGCTGTCATTTTGTGAAATACACAATTAGTACTAAAGGAGGTTGAAATTAAAGCAAACAAAATGACAATGTGAAATGACATTATTTTAGGAACTTGTATTTCAATGAAAATAGTAAATATAGTAAAAGCAAATAAATCTGGCATGATTTATTTTCTTCAAATACAGTATTTCAAAACCAGCGAGAAGATTCTTATAGGAAAAAGAAAAGAGCAGATGAACTTGTTTACATATTTACATATGTACTATTTTGAAAGACTTGGTAAGGAAGTAAAGTTTCTGATATTAAAAATGGGATATTCTGAAAATAACTCATTATTTTATTCCATTGAAAAGCAGAGTGCTACTTTGAAATGTACTTCATTCTTTTATAGAAATGAATATAATGTGTAAAATCATAGTTATGTTTGGAAGAGGAATGTTTTTTCAAACTCTCTGCGGTTTCAGTGTAAAAGAGAAATCAGAACCTAAGCTTCTTCAGAAGTTTTTTCTATTCATTAAAATGAAAAACTGTGACAAGGATCTAGCCTGAATCAGATAGGTCAAGAAACTATAATTCTAATCCAGAAAACCATAAACATTTTATATTACTGGCCATTTGACTAAAGCTTCACAGCAGATAAAGGAAAAACAGTGCTTCTAGAGATAAAAAGTAAATCATTCACATATGGAATATTATCTATTTCTTATTTTGTCTTTGTTGTGATTTATTTCTTATAATTTCAACAAATGAAGTAAAAAATACATTGTAAAACTGGCTTTCTAAAGAATTTTCTCAGAAACTCCTATGTTGAGAACCATGTATGAGTTATTGTTATGACATTTTAAGTTTTCACTAAGATAAACAAAGGATGCCAGAAAATAGTCCAAGCAATGTTATTACATGCTGTTATAAATATTCACCATTAAATATGAATATATATTCATGTTTACATTATATATGTGTGGGCATGCATGTAATTGTAATACATGCTTTCAAAACAAAATTCTTTTTTTTTAAGATTTTTATTTATTTTTTTGACAGACAGAGAAAGATCACAAGTAGGCAGAGAGGCAGGTAGAGAGAGAGGAGGAAGCAGGCTCCCCACTGAGCAGAAAGCCCGATGTGGGGCTCGATCCCAGGACCCTGAGATCATGACCTGAGCCGAAGGCAGAGGCCTTAACCCACTGAGCCACTCAGGCACCCCAAAACAAAATTCTTAAAATAATGCTATCAACTTAAGTGAAGTAGTACCTCAATAAGGTATTACCAAGACACCCTACTAAGGTTCCACTGCAAAACAAATTTATAAGCATTTTTTATTTCCTGATACTCTAGAGACTCAAACTTAGTCTAATTGAAGTGATACAATGCTATAATGATAATGCCAGGAATTAAGATGCGTGGCCAAAATGTTACAACTTTGGACGAATCACTGAAATGATTCCAGCTTTACTTATCCCCCTTCATAACTGATCCATTTATAAGTAAAAGCAGTTTTGATATTGGATGGTGGGTAAACTGAGAGACCATTTTCCCCACACAGCCCCTCTTTGTCCCCCCTTACTTTACAATCTATACAACCTATAATGATTTGTGTATTTACTTAATGCTGTTTTTCTTTCCCAACTGTGTCTGTGTTCCTAACATCAGACACAAGGTTGATGGTCAAGAAATATTTGTGGGATGACTAGGAATTCCCAAAGTGTAACTGTCAAATTGTCAAAGTCTTTCTCACCCTGTGTTCTGCTCAGGATATTATACCATCTCTTACTTTCTATTTAGCAGGAAATCTTTCTCTATTCTAAAAATTGCATTCCTTGCTTCCATTTCTACATTTCCCAATAATTCCTGCACATGCAAAAACACAGGTTTCTTTGTTTCCTTTCTTTCTTTGCTCTCCTGAAACTGCTCCCTGAAGAACCTTTCATCTCCAGGCCTCTGGGCCCTCATCTCTTTCAGTCAGGACTTGCAAATGGCCTTTCAATATTAGTTAAGGAAGTCTCACTGCTGTGACCAAGCAACCCTACAATTACAGTGGCAGTTAAGCGCTGTGGAAGTTTAATTCTCACTCCTGTCATGGATCTATGGGGACCCAGCAGGGGTTTGGGATTGGTGGGGCCAGCTCTATACTCTCGTGCCAGGATATCCCCGTGTGAGAGCAGCTCTGCTGTCTTCAATATTTACCATCTTCAACAAGTTGCCTAGATTGCTCTAAGACTTGTCGTTCAGTTGGGCAAACATAGAGAAACACAGGTGGCAGGTTTTATGACCCAGGTGTGGAAGTCGTGTATACCAATTTGCTCAAATTCCATTATCTAGAATTCAGTTTTATGGCTACATTTAACTGCGAGGCAGGGAGAGGAAATGTGGGCCCATGAAGAAGAAACACGGGTTTAGAGATGCAGCTCCAAGTTTCTGCCATGCCTTGAAAAATCTCTTTTCACTTGCCTTCCATACCATTTGGCTTTTCTGCTTAGTTTTACAGTCTCTCCCTTATACACAGGATGCCTTAGATTATATCAACAGAACACAATGTTTTCCCAATGAATTTATTCAATTCTATGGCTTCAAACAATAGGTCATCTATGACATCTTGTTTCCTACACTGATTGATTTCTTAGGATCTAGAATCCTGTTTCCATTGCTGGCTGCATATCCTCATCATTGCTAGACTGGGGGCTCCTGAAGTCTAGAAAAATGAAGTACACACCCATCACCTTCTCCTCCAATATTTTGTTTTTATTTAAGCTTGGAACACAAGAATTACATTACTTTTTCTGCCTCACTTCTGTATTTCTTCTACTTCTACCATGTCTTTTATCACTGTCAACAAACAGACAGGAATTACCTTTGATTGCAATTTTCTAATGATCTTTTAACTGGTATGCCTTCATCCAATCTCTTTTTGTTCTGATATGCCTTATTTACTGCTATAAGCATTGTCTTTAAAGATTAGAGATTTTTTGATGTCCCCCTTTTACCAGAAAACTCAATTACTCACAATAAAATTAAAAGTTGGGGTGCCTAGGTGGCTCAGTGGGTTAAGCCTCTGCCTTTGGCTCAGGTCATGATCTCAGGGTCCTGGGATCGAGCCCTGTACCGGGCTCTCTGCTCAGCGGGGAGCCTGCTTCCTCCTCTCTCTCTTCACTTTTGTGCCATCTACATAGTTTATTGCTTCTATGTTTCTATCTCAAAGTTTTCCTTAGGACATTGAATCTTAGAATGATCCCTCTTTTGAAAAACAAATCTTGGTAAAAAGTATTAATATTTTTCATTTGGATCCAAATGATACAGACACAGAATTATATAAATTATAACATTATTAAAATTTATCATGCTGTGTCTTAACAGAAATTTCCAATCTGATAAGAATAATTACATATTTGTTTACATCAGAATCTGTCCATTGATTTCCAAGTCCATGAAAATATAAATTAATCATGATTTCCATGTAGTTTGGATGAATACATTTTTTCTTAATCAACTGTGTGGGGCCCTGGTGCAGCTGGCTGGCTCATTCAGCAGAACATGTGACTTAATCTCATGGCTTTGAGTTCAAGCCTCACGGCAGGCATGGAATCTACTTTAAAAAATACCTTAAAACCTTTTAAAAAAATGAACGGGGCCTTTATTTTGATATGATTTTCTTACATGTCTTCTAATTACTTTCATCCTCATTCTTTTCTTAAATTACATTAAAAAGTGGTGTTTGGAATGGCACTTGTGATAATGAGATGAGGGGCAGGGGCTGTGGATAGATTGTTCTGAAACAGTTGTCTCCACAGTGGAGAGGAGAGGGTGGGGAAGAAAACACCACATACGGGGACACCTGGGTGGCTCAGTTGGTTAAGCGGCTGCCTTCGGCTCAGGTCATGATCTCAGCGTCCTGGGATCGAGTCCCACATCGGGCTCCTTGCTCAGCAGGAAGCCTGCTTCTCCCTCTTCCTCTGCCTGCCACTCTGTCTGTGCTCGCTCTCTCTCTCTCTCTGACAAATAAATAAATAAAATCTTAAAAAAAAAAAAACAAAACCAAAAACCACCACATACGGATATCTCAGTAGTGGAATGTTCCAGTTGGTCCATTAGAGTGCATGCCATGTTGGGATCAGCCTCTTTAATGTTGCCTGTCATTTAGAACTTTCAGGGATGACCTTCAATGTGGCAAGACAAGCAGAGATTTTTGAGTGCTGAGATGAATCTTCAGACAATACAAATACCATGAGCAAGTCTGATTTACGTCTTTGCTCCTCTTTTGAGGGTCTGCCCCACCTCTCCCTCTTCTTGATTTCACAGGTCACTGTTCTGACCGCTTCCATTGTCCTGCTCTCCACTCCATCTGTGACCTTGATAAATCTAGTGTTTACTACCATTCCCAGTAGGTTCTCTACTAAGCCCTTTATAGGTATCATTTTATTTAATCCTTACAACAATCCAGAGAGGTGGGTAATATTATCCCTGAGGAAACTGGAGTTCGGGAAGGCTGAAGGATTTGTTCAAAATCATACTGTTTTCAGGTCGACAAAGTTGATACTCATATCCATTTGGTCTGACCCAAAGCTTGGGGGTACATTTAAAAGCAAACAAGATTTACGAATCTTGGATAAACTTGCCCAGAAATCAAGATAGAACATAGTTTAAAGAAAGAAAAATAGGCTGAGACAAGTTACAGTTTGTGATATTTCCTTAGAGACATAGTCAGCTGACTAGGACCATGCTGGGAAAAACTGTGAAGCTAGCAAAGTTTATCTTCAGCTTTTATACTGCTTTTCATTGTCGAAACAACTTGTGCTCCTGTGACAGCCGGTGACCTAACGCTGCCCCCATGTTTCCCCTGTCATGACAAGTACTGTTACATAAACTCATTTTTCCTGAAGTGTCAGTGACGTGAGGTTTTATCCCTGCCAGAGAAATTTGCATTTTTAAGAGGGGTTATTAAAAAATCATAGATGTTAACTTAAATGAACTACTTCCAAGGGCAGGGGAATGGTTAGACTGTGGCTGAAAGGTGAAAGATTCATGTTAGGTCTGGGCCACTTTTTGTGGCTTTTCAAGTCACACCCTTGATGTGATGAGGCGTTGTACCAGTGTGACTGGCAGGACTATGGCTGAGGCTGCATATGCTCTCCTTCTCATTGTTCACTTGTGGAGAACACACTTGCTGGTCATGTTGGTTTTTTGTTGCCTTTGACCATCATCAGTATGATTCAATACACAGATTGCTCTTAAGTTTCGTGGAAGTCACAGAAATACTCATTGGGTAGCACATACATTGAATGGAAAAGTACTGAATCCACTCCTTTAGGAAATATTCTAATGAAGATTCATAAGGAAAAGAAAAGGTATACAAATGAACATTTGGCTGTGGTTTAGCTTTTTAAAATGTACTGCCCACAGCTTCTTGAGGTTTTATAGATGGAATAATTTTTATAAAACCAAAATAGCATACTATAGGTATATTTGTATCTAACTGCATTTGACCCAAAGTGTGTTGACATTTTTATTTCCTGAAGAAATTATTGGATGAATTGGACAACAGTGGTCAAAAAGCACAAACTTCTAGTTACAAAGTGAAGACTGTGTTTAAAACTGCTGTAGGGTGTATTTGGAAATTCTTAAGAGACCAAATCCCAAGAATTCTCATCAGAAGGAAAAAGCCATTTTTTTCCTTTTTTTGTGTGTATCTATGTGACATGATGGATTTGTCTATACTTATTGTGGTGATCACTTCACAATATATATAAATTGATCATTATGCTGTACGCTCTAAACTTACACAGTGCTATATGTCAATAATTTGTCAGTAAAACTAGAAAAAAATCCTTAAAAATTATTGAGAACAAGAATTTATTCATATGCAATAATATATGTTAGAACTAGGTGTACCAGTGAAATGAGTGATATAAGCCAAATTTTCTTGGTAAAGGATGCTTTGCCAGGTGAAGGGATTGGTGTAGCTTCAAATTTGTTGTAGTAGTAATCTGAATTAATCATATTTACAAGTAGAAACAGGAAATGAGAGGACATCACCAACTTCTATTTTAAAGATACATCAACTGGCTTTTGTGCCAAAGAGGCAAAATTAATTCCCATTCAATTAAAAGAACAGCTTTCAGTTTTCAGAATAAATCTTGAAAAGCACCAATGCTGTTTCAAAATATCAACAAAACCCACAGATTGGTCTATGGATGTGTTTCTGATTCGATAAAGTGTAAAACATATCCCACCTAAAGGAATGGAAATGCAGAGGTCCAACAAGGGTGATTTATCACCTCACTCAAACAGCACCTATCAGATCGAGCGATTCTTTCCATGTCAGTCATCGCATATAAAAACACTGTCAGTAACAGACGATGTCACATGATCAATGAATCCGAGACGACAAAGAAAAATCGAGGTTTGCTTTTAAGATTTAGGTGGGATGAGAAAAAAAATACTTTTGACAGAAAATGTTAAACCCACTGGCAATGAATCCAATTCCTGCCTTAGTGAAAAGATAATTGGTTCAGGAAGAATGTGATTAGATTGTTTCCCTCTAGAAATCATAGAGGATTGAACTTTTTTAATTCAGTCTGTATAGTAGATTTGTACAGATCTAAGAGACCCCACAGCCACAAGCATGCAGTTCTTCCATTCACAGGTGGAGAGGGCCAGGACAGAAGCTGTGGTCAGAGCTGAAGCTTCTCAGACTCAGGCTGTCACGTGACTGGCTGCTGCAATTAGTAGGTGGAAGATTGGTCAAGAAGAATCGGAGCAGAAAAACTGGGCGGCAGTGGTGCCCTGGGAAGGAATACAATTGACAAGAAGCTGGGCAGAGATGGGATTTTAATCTCGGCCAGTTCATGGCTGGCAGGGTGAATACAAAAACAAGTGAGCAGAAGCCTCATGACAAGATTAGCCTTTATGGCTTGGAGCAAACATCGTGGACTCATACTCATGGGTCGAACCACGTAGAAAATATTTTTCCAGACCTAACAACTTCTTAATTTCAAAACTGAGGAATAGAAAAGGCATCCTTTGAGCTATTTCTATTATGAAGCACTGTCCTGGATGCATGGGAATTTGAGTTTTATGTAAAACTACCTATTTATTGCATATACCCTAGTATGGTCTCTTACAAATGTTGTCTGACATTAAACCCTCTTTTGTATTTTCTAACTGTGCAGCTGGCTTCAACAGATGAAGTATGGAACCAAAGATGGTATGATAATGTCCCTATTAATTCAAAGAGTATGGCATGATTCAAATTTAATCTCCACAATGTCTTTCACAATGTGAAATACCCCTAGCCATAATACTCCTGGAATGAGTCCTTCCATCCCTTCTCCTTCTGCCTCTTCTAGCGTACCTTAAAGAGGGCCTTTCTCTTTTCCACATATTGCTCAATCCTAACAAGATGCATAGGAGTATTGCCTATGCTTTCTTTTCTCCCTGAGAACTGAGCCATGTAACCCTTTTCTGCCTTTCTCTTAGGGAGGTCTAGTCTATCCTTAAGTGGGTTCCCTATTAACCACTTAGAGAAAAAGAGTAGCAAAGAACTGTCAGCATCAAAGCCTGAGACAAAATTAGTTGTAGCTGTTAGCTTAAAAAAATTAGAGTTTGAGAGTGAGAAAGGTGACTCTTTTCTGATAACTTCTACTTAATAACTTTACCCTTAGGTTAGTTGCATCCAATCCCTCAGGGAACTCTAGGAAAGACCCAGTGATTACTTTCAGATAATCTATTGTCTCCAAGTCCCCTTAGCCCTTGATTAGTAATCATTATGTCTAGTACAATACAATCAATATTCTGAACTTCAGTCAAAATTCCCCCTTTCCACTAACTTGGGCCAGTTACCAGTAGCTGGACTTTTATAGTGGGTAATGGGATGTACATTTTGCCCTACAGTGGGATTCCATCTTGCAAACCTAGGTTTCTAAAGTTTAAAGAAGGAAACTGGAGGAAAGAAGGAAAAGTTAAGGGACTATAAAGTTCCAGCATGAATGCCATAGATTTTTCTTTGACTACTTCAGCCATGGTGGATGTTTTACACTCTTTCACTCATGGGCATTTCTGTGGGGTTTTCAGAGATACCAGACACTGGAGTTTCTTTACTTGTTATTTTTTTTTAAGATTTTATTTATTTATTTGAGAGAGAGACAGTGAGAGAGAGCATTAGCAAGGAGAAGGTCAGAGGGAGAAGCAGACTCCCCGTGGAGCTGGGAGCCCGATGCGGGACTCTATCCCGGAACTCTGGGATCATGACCTGAGCCGAAGACAGTCATCCAACCAACTGAGCCACCCAGGCATCCCTCTTTACTTGTTATTTTTAAGGAAGAATTATGCCCTCTCTCTTTGCCCTGCTTACTTGGCAGTTCATTATCACTTATACTTTCTCAGAAGGAATCTCACGGCCATCTTAGGAAAAGACTCTTTCATAAGACTTAGCATTGGTTTCATTGTTCTCTCTTTCTTTCCACATCTGTTCCATGAAAAACATGTATGTTGACCTGTTAGTGGCAGTGCAATTAATTCCTAAATTGCAGCTCTTAACTCTGGAGCTAAGGGCCATTTCATTCAAGCTTCTACTCTTTACTACTCACATGGAACATTTCTGACACTCTGGTCACCAAATGTGTGATCCTACACAAAGTAATTCTCTTCAGCACCAGATATATATCCTATGATTTAGCTCAATTCTGACACTATCTCCCCAGAGATAGCATCCGATTCCACAGTCCAAGGGCTTAATCCCATGAAACTTTCCCTTCTCACTTCAGATGCCAGTCATAAGGAGTAGGCCCTTAGGCAGACTAGTTACTATTGTCTGGCTTGGCTACCAATGGAAGGTTCCCATGACTCCCTACTTGGATTTGATTTATTTGCTAGAATGGCTCACAGAACTTAAGGAAACACATTTACCAGGTTATTAAAGGATGTGAGAAAGGAAACAGATGAGCAGACAGATGCAGAGATACATAGGTAGAGGTCTAGGAGGGTCCTGAGAGCAAGAGCTTATGTCCTTATGGAGTTGGGTATGTCCCCTTCTTGGTATGGATGCGTTTGCCAACCTGGAAGCTTTCCAAACTCTGTCTTTTGGGGATTTATGGAGGCTTCATCACACAGGCATGGTGATCATTAATTCCATTTTCTGTTCTTTTCCCTTCTCAAGAGAATGTGGTATGGGCCGAAAATTCTAAGCTTTTTATCATGACTTGGTTTTTCCAGTGACCATCCCTTATCTAGGAGCCATCCAGCAACCCATCCAGAGTTACCTCATTAGAACAAAAGACACTCCTATCACCCAGGAAATCACAAGGGTTTCAGGATCTCTTTCTTAGGAATGGGGGGTCAAAGACCAAATATTAGAACAAAAGATTCTTCTAGGGCCCTTATCACTTAGGAAATTGCAAGGGTTTCAGGAATTCTCTGCCAGGAACCAGGGGGCAAAGACTAATATATCCTTCCTATTATCTCATGAAAGCCAATCTGTTTTCTATCCTCCCGACTTGCCCCTCTTTGTGCCCTCCTTTCTTCCTCCTCTCCTCTGTCCCTTTCTTTCCTTGCTCCCAGTGTGGGATTTTCTATCTTCCCCACATTTTCTCCAGCCCAGATATGTAGAACCCTTGTCATGCTTCCCAGAGCAATACTTGTTATTAGGGAGAGATTCTGTTGTCTGGTATGTAATATATATAACATTATATGATATATATATGTGTGTGTGCAATGACCATAAGGTGAATTTAAGTACATGGCTTGTTTCCCATCCCAATTCTTTAGTTATCATCTCTGGTTTCTGTTTCTTTTATGAATAATTTCTGTAATTAGAAAATATGCAAAAGAAATTCAGGAAAGTCCCAAGGGTTCATTTTTAATTCCTTTGAAATCATATAATGTGGGCCAACATCTATGTCACTTACACATAAAGCAAGGCCTCCTGGTACCTGGACCATTGAAGATGATATCTCCAGGGTTATCATTTATGCTCGCTAACAGGCTACTGGCATAAGGCCCTCAAGTCATTTTCAGTCTTGGTCAGAGCAGAGAAATTCCTGGGGTGAAGCCTTGAGGAACTATGAATCAGGGCAGCTGGACTCCTTTCCTTTTTCTAAAAGGAGTAGTAAAGTTGACAACTGTGAAAAGGTACATGTAGACAGCTGGAAATAGAACCAGACGCATCTGACTTGAAATCTTTTGTGCAAGGCTATTTGTATTGTGTCTTCCTAAATCTCATTTAGCTATGTTTCAGCAAATGTGAGGACTAAAATCCAAGCAAGCGAACTGGCATCTCTGTTCGTCATCAAAATTTGGAGCTATATCTTGAAGCAGAAAAAGAGTATTTTTGAAAATGCTTGAAATGCTGTTACAGTGAATTCAGGGGAAAACATCTGAATGTATTATTTTGGCACTTGTGTCCACTTAGATGAGGACAAGATGAATTTAGACACGTGTAAACTGTCTTTTCTATTACACATTCTTATCTTCAGACATTTGCTTTTAACATGAGGGTTTGTTTTACCAGTTCTAAAATCATTGCTAGTGGGGTATTACTTCTCACAGACTAGGACATCAGATTTGATGTTGTAAAAGCCCTTGTAATTGTCAAGAAAAAAATTAAAAGAAAACATAATTGATTCAAGGACATGAGCAACTCTAAAATAGAAATAATACTGTTAACGAATAGCTATTGAATATTTACTCTGCACCTGGAAATGTTCCAAGCACTTGATCTACATTAACTCATTTTAACCCTAAGACAAATCAAAGATTATGTCTCATAGTTGGGTGTGTCTTAGTCCACGGGAGTTATCTTTGGACTTCTGTGGTTCTCCTACTTCAAGGTGATAGTACACTCTTAACAGGGGATTTCAGAGGTGGTCAGAAATATGAGCTTGCATGCCCATCTCCAGCTGCCACCATGCAGGACCTTTTCCCACTCTCTTTCTGGATAAACAGGGGAAACACAGAAAACCCAAGGACTTGTTCAAGGATTATTAACCTATGATGGATAGGGAGGATCTACAATGAGGGCTATCATGAACTTTCTCTTATATGCCCTGCTCACCTTTTAGTACCAGAGACATTATTCTATTCCTTGTTGGTCTTGCCTTTTATTGAGTCTGAATTCACTGCTGGAGATAACTGCTCTTGGAGCTTTCCTCATTCTGTCTTCCCTTCCCAGCCTTTCTCCTAGATTGAAAGACAAACAAACAAAAAACAACGAGGTGATAAGAAGTAGCTTCTGCTCTTGCAGAGTTTTCAACATTTTCCTTAGATTGAGTCCTATACTTACCCTGCTGGTGACCAAATTGGGTTGGAAGTTTGTAAACATTTTCTTTCTTTTTTTTTATTTTTTTGTTTAAAGATTTTATTTATTTATTAGAGAGATGGAGAGAGAGCACAAGTAGGCAGAGCAGCAGGCAGAGGGAGAGGGAGAAGAAGGCTCTCTGCTAAGTGGGAAGCCTGATGCAGGGCTTGATCCCAGAACCTTGGGATCATGACCTGAGAAGAAAGCAGCCACTTAATTGACTGAGCCACTCAGGTTCCCCAAACATTTTCTATATATTGGTTTTTGATAAAACCCAGCCTCTGGAGCAGAATGAGGTTGAAAATTATTTCCAATATCTCAAAACTTTCATTTTTAGTATTCTTTCTTTCCAAGGCTACCTCTTTCCAAAGCTATGGCAGAAAGAGTGCCTTTTTCTCTACCAGGCAGGAGCCCTTAGAGACCAGAGACCATCAAGGGCTCTCAAGCCTATGATAAGCTACCTACCTCTTCTAGAACTCTCATTCTTATTACCCCCAATGGAGGATATCTGATGACTGATGGTGGATTTGTGATGGTATTAAACTTACCTTTTTTTTCTTTTCTAGTCTTCTTCAGAGTTTCTGTGATTCAGTATAGTTCTCTACTTGCCAACTCTGACTATCATATGTAATAGCTAACCAAACTTTGGTATGATCAAATGGAATTCTTATTTCTTTTTTTTAAAGATTTTATTTATTTATTTGACTGAGAGAGAGAGAGAGAGAGGTCACAAGTAGACAGAGAGGCAGGCAGAGAGAGAGGGAGAAGTTGGCTCCCTGCTGAGCAGAGAGCCTGATGTGGGGCTTGATCGCAGGACCCTGAGAACATGACCTGGGCGGAAGGCAGAGGCTTAACCCACTGAGACACCCAGGAGCTCTGGAATTCTTAGTTCTTAATTTACTTCCCCCTTTTCACAGACATGCATAAACCTGCTGTTCTTTCTCTTCTCCTTCTCAGTAAATGGCAAAATTTGGCTCAAATAAAAAAACGGAGGAGTCCCTTGATTGCTCCGTTTTCATCACTTTCTGTGGTAAGGTTAGTATCATGTGATATGGCCTAATGAATATGTTTCATTAGGGACATTTAAAGGCAAAGGTTAACATAATCCCCTGTTCCCTCATTATCCGACGAAGAGGCCACACAATCCAATTATGCTACTGGTATATGCACAGGCGTCGTGGTCTAGGGGAAGAGACCCTGAGTCCTTCCATTTTACATTTGTAGACTCAAGCACAAGAACAGCCCTATCTGTGAGAAATAAAAGTCAAAGTTC
Source organism: Mellivora capensis (assembly GCA_004024625.1). Lineage (NCBI taxonomy): Eukaryota > Metazoa > Chordata > Mammalia > Carnivora > Mustelidae > Mellivora > Mellivora capensis. The sequence goes on from PISX010012631.1 coordinate 40,227, forward strand.
AAATACTAACCAGTCTTGGTTCAGATGTTAGTTGAGCAAGGAGTTTTCTGAGAAGCAAGCTCAGTTTGGTTGCAAATTCTGTTTCTATTCCTTCTCTGGAAAATTTATGTGATGAGAATACATGTAGAAGTGATTTGGATAATTCCCAAAAGGTCATTTTTAGTCCCTCTGAAATCATACAATATGGGCCAACAAGTTTGTCACTAACACATAAAGCAAGCCCTGCTGGTATCTGGGCTATTAGAGATGATCTCTCCAGGGCTATTATTAACTTCAGTTTTGTTAGAGTTAGACTGTTAGAGGAGGAAAGTGCTTTCCAGGAGAAGCTGAGTTCCAACTACTAAATGAGGAGTCTCGCATCTCAGCTGAGGTCACAGCTAAGCAAACCTGAGTTTCAAAAGTAATTCACTATGTAGTCTAACTTGTTTCCCCATACCACTGCTCCCCACCCCCACACACATTAAGTCCTGCTAGCTTTATTTTCAAAATTCTTTTCATTCAATTTCTTTTCATCTCATCTGCTGGCAACCCAGTTGAGATCATTGTCTCTTACCTTGACTATAACAATTATTTTACAATTGGTCTTTCTTTTACCTGGTTATCATCTTCATCTCCTTTTTGGCTAAATGCCCTCTTTATATCCTCTGCTCTAACAAAATAATCCATTCTCCATAATAGTCAGAATATGTTTCAAAAGTGAGAGCAGAGAACTCCACTCCCTTATTATACTCTATTGCTTTCCTATTAGGCTTAGAACAAAATTCCACATTGTCTGTAAGATCTATGTGGTCTGACTCTGCCTACTTCTTTGATTGGGTCTCTTTTTGGTCTCTTATCAATTATGCTTTTGTCACTCTTCTTTCTGCCCCTTGAATATTCTAAGCTTGCTTTAATTAAAAAAAAATTGCCTTTTCTTTTTGCCTGGTGTCCTTGGCAATCATTTTGTTTTAGAATTAGCCATTTATTGTCAGCTAGAATGTTATCAATGGATCAAGACCCTCCCTGTACAGAAGTCGTCCCCCTCTTAACCATTCCATTCACTCTTTGTTGTAATACTTATTGTTCCCTAAAATTACTATATTCATTTTTTTGTCATTTGCATGGTTATCATTCACCTTTCACCTATGCAAACCATATGTGGTCTTTTAAGCAGGGATTGTGTCTGTTCTGTTAAAGTTGTATTCTATATTATATGGGTTTAGTAAATATTTGGAGAATATATAACTAATTTCTATGCTCTAAGTGTTTGAATATGTTGAATAGGTTAAATATGTTGAAAATGTTGAAATTTTGCTGTGGGTTTGTGGTGATTTTAAAATAACCTCTAAATTCTTTGACACTCTTCTTTTTAAGAGATGGAAGTATGAATTCTCTTTTCCTTAAAACTGGACTATATTATTGATCAGGGCTTAAGAGACTAACTTTTCCCGTTTCTTATTTCTTGGGGTGCTCACTTTGGGAACCCAACCACCATGTTATAAGAAAACCAAAGTGCTACATGGTGAAGACTGTGTAGGAATTTTGGCCACTGCCCAAGCTGAGGTTCTAACCAGTACCCAAAATCAACTTCCAAATATGTGAGTGAGGGAGCTTTTTATCTCAGGGGTCAGCACATGGTTTTTTGTTTGTTTATTTGTTTTTCTGCAAAGGGCAGCTAGTAAATATTTTCATTGCAGGCCATAAAGGGGTATTATTATTCTCTGCCACAGATCCTCAGCTTTCCTGTTATAGTGCAAAAGTAGCCAGAATAATACATAGACAAATGATCAAAGCTGTGTTCCAATAAAACTTTATTTACAAAAAATAACTGGTAGGTCAGATTTGGCTCATGGGCTATAGTTTGTCAGCCTGTACATTAGAGGACTCTTGCCCCAGGCAGGAAGTTGCTTCCAGCCTTTGAACTACTCACTTGGTGACAAATGGGATAGAGAACTAAGCTTTGCCCCAATTGCAGATTTGTGAACAAGAAAAAAAAATGTTTTTAGTCATTTTAAGCCATTAAGTTTGAGGTGGTTGGTTTTGTGTCAATAGATGACTGGAACAGGGTTAGAGCCAATCTTTTACAATGGCCAAATTCAGTTATATTTTATATGGCAGATGAGAGTTAACTCTCTTATCTTTGAAATTTATCATACATATGTATCATAAGGTCAGGTCAGGTCAAATTCACGTGGCCGATTTAAAACTGGCATGTGAGCATCTTATAAGTCACAATATTTCAATGCTAATGATGTTTTATCAGTATTTTTGAGATGTAGGATATATTCAGAATATGCATACCAAGTGTGAATGACAGAGCACATCCTCAACTTCTTGGCTTTTAAAGAAAGCATTCAAAAAAATTCAAAGTAGAGTAATTGTAGAGAAATAGTGATGAGTTGATTTTGGCTATGATAAAGTTTCATGTGATTTTTCTTCCAGAAAAATACCTGCTTAAATATCCTGATCTATGGAGAAAGGATACGTTCACTGATAGTCCAAAACAGAAGAATTGAAATAGTTCTTAAGGAGTTCACAACTTTTACATGGAATGCACATCTGTATTAAGAAAATTCATATAACCTTTTTTAAACTTATGAACAGACTAATACATTTCCAATCTAGTACATATGTAAAGAAAAGTACAATCTTGAGAGGTCGTTTTCCTTGGAAAGATTTTTCAGATTTTTCATTTTATTTTTCCTACATTAAGAGACTCACAATATGGACATTTTATTTCCTTCAATAATTTAAAAGCCTTATATGAAGAAAGCTCTTTTGGCACAGATTTTCTGAAGTTTCAGTATAGCACACACATCATATGGGCTTCAATTGGATTTAATGTAGATTTCACAGCTACTGTTCAGTTTTCATCTTTGAATATACTTGGAGTGCTTCGCCTTATTAATCCTATTCCATAATGTAGAAGTGTTGTCTTCCACCACTTAGATAATTAATGTAGTAAATGCATCAGTGTAAATATCCTAACACACGCTCTCCTTTCTCCAAATAGTGACTGATATTAATAGAAGTAATACCTGACCTTCACATGTTCTGTCTAGAGAGATTAATGGCAAAGTGCTTTGCTTTGTAAACTGTGAGGAAACAAAGAATTTTAAAAAAAAGCTTAAACAGAAATACCATTATAAATGACAAGAATCTTGAATTTTTTCAACTAAGAGGGAAGGTCGAGAAGAATAGTAAAAATAAAGGTGGTGTTATTTACAAATCTATAGGGTTTCTTTTCTGGACAATTATTAGGAAATAATGAGTTGAAATAAAAATATTAAACATTTAACACTACATGGGCTTCTTAAATTCCTGACCATTACACAAAAAAATGTATTGCCTTATCTTGGGCAATACTTAAAGGCATGCATGTTTCTCAAATTTTCTTTAAAGGAAAATTCAAGTGATTTGGGAAGTTGTGTCAGGATAATCTGGTATTTTTCAGATTATCTGGTATTTTAGTCTGGGTCAAATATTCATTAAATGGACAATTCAAGCAAAACCGTCAAAATCTTACCTCCTTTAGTTTTCTTGAAGTGTCACCTTCATGGTTGTCTGTTTTGTTGCTTAAGGTTTTTGTGTTGCAAGGGAAGGAAGGTGCTAACAGAAAATAGGGGTTTTCTGAAGTGTTCCCCTCCCCCCCCACTCTGCCGCTGCCTTTGTGTGGGAGGAGAAGGCAGCTGCCTTTTAGTTCTGTGATAGCTTAGGAAAACCTGCTCTCTAAGCATGTTAATTTTCTTCCTTGTACGAAAAGCTGGCTAATCTCAGGAGGTATTGCAAAGTTTAAATTGAAGTAAATAGAAAAATTGCTAAGTTGAAAATAAAAGAGTGTTCCATGCTGCTCCTGATGAGTGGGAACACATCTGCCACACGATAGAATATGACATCCTTCAGCTCATTGCTTTCTGAGAATGTGTGGAAGAATGGCTGCTATTTAGTGTACATCTGCTTTGGATCACCAGCAAGGAAAGGTTTAATTACTGATCTATGTGTTACTAGCCCTGTGGATTATGTGGGAGTAGTTTAATCCCATTTTCTGCTTTTCCTGCGCAGAAACTACTCTTCCAAAAAGACATCTTCAGGATAGCAAGACCTGGCGTCTTCACCTTTGTTTTTTTATTGTTGTTGTTTGACTTTTAATTTTCCAAGAGGCAGGCTGACGGTAGTTTATGAAACACTGAAGGCCATACCTTGGTTTTCAATGCGATTCTTTTCACAAGGGTCATGCCAGTGAGATCGACATAGGTGTATATATGGGTATGTGTTAGAGATGGAAGTTAACAGTGAAAAATACATCATTTGGGGCCACTCGGAGGGTCAAAGCAGAAGGAAATCCTTCCCAGCAATCAGAAAGGTATGACACAAGAGTGTTCATAGTAGATAGACAAGTCGATCGTCAGCTGGCGTGGGACAATGAAAAGAGGAGGACAGCCCAAATACATAGGGGTCAGTCTCTGACACAAGCAAAGAACAAACACATCTGGTTGTCCCCCTTACTACATTGTAAGGATAAATTCACCTGGTCCTAAAAAATGCTAGAACTTCCAATAAAAACATCACTGCAAAACATAAATAGGAATGAACGATCAAACCATTCAGCCAGGATTGGTATCATCATCTTTCTGGTGTGTTATCATCATTTCACTTATAGGAGACTTTTCTACAGGAATCTTTTTTTTTTCTTTCAGAAAACTCAAATAGCCAAGTCAATAGACTCTCAGAAATGGAATCAGATTTGCATTTTTAGGGGAATTACTGGTTTGCAGAAGGATGTCTTGGTGAATGCTAATAAATTTTTTCTTTTTAAAATAATATTTTTTCCTCCAAAATAGACACTGTAACCAGAGTAAGGAATTAAAGTTCTGCTGCCTTGACAGAAGTTAATATTAAGGATTATAAATCAGTGTCTTGGTCTGCAACCAGACAGATGAAGAAAATATAAAAACTACTGAGATTTTAGTGGCCCTTTAACATTGTTTATGACCCTCTTCCCCGAAGAGAGGACAATTTCACATCAATTTTCTCCTTGCTATTAAAATCTTTCTTTATTGCTTCAATACTTCAGTATGTTTCAAGTTTTCAACTTTCCAACTGCTTTCATTGACTCTTTCCACCTGCAGCATAAAGACCATCCATCCATCCACCCACCCACCAATTCAGCAACCTGTACAGTACATGTAAAAAGCACTTAACAAAGATTTGGGCACCTGGGTGGCTCAGTGGGTTAAGCTGCTGCCTTCGGCTCAGGTCATGATCTCAGGGTCCTGGGATCGAGTCCCACATCGGGCTCTCTGCTCAGCGGGGAGCCTGCTTCCCTCTCTCTGTCTCTCTCTGCCTGCCTCTCTGCCTACTTGTGATCTCTGTCAAATAAATAAATAAAATCTTAAAAAAAAACAAAGATTGGTAAAACTTGCTAATCAAGTTAATAATAGCATGTATACAAGTAAGTTATACTTAAAAATAGTATCACAGTTGCTATTGGAACAAAAAAGATTTAGAAGTATAGAAAAGGAAAGAATTTTACCTGAAAGAATTCTATTAGGCTTCACACATAAGATAATATATAACATGTAACAACTGTTAAAGGCTTAATGGTGGCTATTTTTTTAAATGTTTACTGTATGCCAGATACAGTTCTTTTTTTTTATGTTATCTTCATCACCATACAGTACTTTGTTCGTTTTTAATGTAATGTTCCATGAGTCATTGTTTGTGTATAACACCCAGTGCTCTTTGCAATATGTGCCCTCCTTAATATCCATCATCAGGCAAACCTATCCCCAACGCCTCTCCCCTCTGAAACCCTCAGTTTGTTTCCCAGAGTCCACAGACTCCCATGGTTTGTCTCCCCCTCTGACTCCCCCTCCTTCATTTTCCCCTTCCTTCTCCTAATGTCCTCCATGCTATTCCTTATGTTTCACATATAAGTGAAACCATATGATATTTGTCTTTCTCTGCTTGATTTATTTCACTTGGCTTAATCCCCTTTAGTTCCATCCATGTCGATGCAAATGGTGGGTATCCATCCTTTCTGATGGCTGAGTAATATTCCATTGTATATATGGACCACATCTTCTTTATCTATTCATCTCTTGAAGGATATCTCAGCTCTTTCCACAGTTTGGCTATTTACAGACCAACATCCCTCATGAATATGGATGCCAAAATTCTCAACAAGATCCTAGCCAATAGGATCCAGCAGTACATTAAAGGGATTATCCATCATGACCAGATAGGACTTATTCCTTGGATGTAAGGGTGATTCAACATTTGCAAATCAATCAATGTTATAGAACATTAATAAAAGAAAAGACAAGAACCATATGATCTCAACTGATGCAGAAAAAACATTTGATGAGATACAGCATCCTTTCCTGATTAAAATTCTTCAGAGTGTAGGGATAAAGAGAACATTCCTCAACTTCATAAAAACCATCTATGAATATCATTCTCAATGTGGAAAAGCTGAGAGCTTTTCCCTTAAGATGAGGAACACAACAAAGATGACCACTCTCATCCCTATTGTTCTACATATTTCTAGAAGTCCTAGCCAGACACTGTTCTAAGTAATTGAAATAGATAAGCAAGTTAAACTTTACAATACCTTTACGTTACTACCCTAATATTATTAAAGAGACAAAGATTCAGAGAAGTTAAATAACTCACTCAAAATTGTACTGCTCATAAGTGATGAACTAGAGTTCAAACCCACCTATGTAATTCTTGTGTCTGAACCCTAACTCTATATTCTACGTTACCAGGTAGGAAGAGGCAGACTCCCTATTCTGGTGCTAGAGCAGAGTAGAGACCCTGAAAAGACCTTCTCAGGTGCAACAATTAAAAGGCAAAATCAAACAGTATAAAACATCTTTTAAAATGTATTGCTGAGTTGAGATGAAAAAAAAAAAAAAGGGGGCTCTGCAGAGACCAAAAGCCAGAGAAAGCTTTCACCCTGGAGATTATATTAGATGATCCATACAAAGGCACCAGCCCAGATGACAGAGCAAGTATCAACAGGTGACAAATAATAGGGCCTGTTTTTTGTCTTGATGTAACCATGGAACCACCTTCTAAGAAACATATACTTTCAAGTTTGCTCTTCTTCATTCAAATAATTTCATTCTCCCCAGGCTTCACCATGCTACTTCTGATGTACTCAAACATCATCACCCTAACTCCTTGTCCCACTGCTTATATAATCATTCTGTGGTGGCTAACCATCAAGTTCATCCCCAATGATCCCTCCTTCTGAGGTTTGCACCTTGTAGCGTTCCCCCCCACACACAATGTAGTAAGTTTATCTGTGTAACTAATATAATATAGCAGAAATGATGATATGTCCCTTCCTAGATTAGGTTCTAGGTTGCACCTGGGAGTCTCTCACCATCTCCCTAGGGAAGTCAGCTGCCATGCCTGAAGGGCGTTCAGCAGCTCTGGGAGAGCAGCAACATGGAGAGGAATGAAGATTCCCATCCAGTGAAGAGGTGAGATCTCCAGCTGACAGCTGTGTGAATCAGTCTTCCCAGCAGCAGATTTACAAGGCTTCAGAAGATGCAGTCCCTCCTGCATCTTGACAGTAACTCATAGGATACTCTAGTCAGAACCAGCCAGCTAGACTGTACCCAAATTCCTGACTTATAAATGTAAGATAATTAATGTTTGTTCTTTCAAGACATTAAGTTGAGGTAATTTGCAATACAGCAATAGATAAATTATACATTACTTTTCTCCTAGACCCAGCACATCATATCACAGCACAGCTATCCTATTAAGTAAAATGCAGAGAATAGGTGTGTTTCATTACTCATTGTTTCTTTTCCTCAAATATAAGCATGTCAGATCATCCATGTACCCCACTCAGGGTTCTCTTTAGTCCCTGTCTCCCATCCCTGAAGCCCTGAAACCGATCTGATTATATTGTAACATATTATTAATGTATTCATCCAGAGCATATACAGAAATAGACATAGTAATGTATTATTTGATACATAATGGGGAAAATCCTCAAATCTTTTCAATGTTTGGAAATTAATATCACTTCCTTAAAGGGTGGAATGGAAACATACCAGGCTTGTTAATGCCTAATCTTGCGCATGGTGCACACATTCCACTGGCCAAGTCACACAGTCAAATTCATCATGGCAGGGGAGAGGGGTTGATAAATAAACCACAGTAACTGAATTCATATTCCAACATCTTCGTGGAAAGGGAATGGAAAATTCTAAACATTATTGTATTTACCATCACCTTTTTCAACATGCTCTCTCTCTCTCTCTCTCCATTTTCTTTATCCCTCAGATTAATGCTTTTAATAACTGCCTTAAGATATGCTCATCATTTATTCTGCATAATCCATTTGATATTGAATTATGTGTTTTTCCCTGATTTAAGTAGCTTATTATTACTGGTTATTTCAAAGCATAAAACACATAAAATATTTTGTATTTCTATATAGTATTAACTCTAACAGATATATATAAACATTTGTCTTTTCTAATTTTCCTGCAGTCATTCTTTTCCTCCATAAGTGAAGATAAAATGTAAGTTACTTCCTTCAGTGTAACCCTCTCCGAACCTTATTAATAGTTGCAACTAATTATTGGTGCAGTAATCCAAGTCATATACTAATGAGACATCAGAGTCTGGTTTTTATTATATAATTGGAATAATCTATAATAAATAAGCTCTATTCTCTATTTGGAAATTAAATTTACCTCCCTAAATAAAAAGTACTTCTGGGTGGTATTTTCCCCAACAAATCTAACAAAAACCTTTCACGTTGAATTGGAAGAAACATCTAAATGTATATGTACTGGGACGTGAACTGGGTTCTTAGCCGCATGTAAGTAGCAAAGCAGACTGCAAACCCAACATTTTAACTCTAGGTTTTACCAGTAGTGTACGGTGTGTTGTCTTTCTTTCTCCCTTCTTCCTCCTCCTTTCTTATTTTCTTCCTTTTGTTCTTTTTCTCCTTCTCTCTCCTCTCTCATAAACATTTATTGGCTGCTGTAGAGCCTTTTTTATTTTGTTTATTTATTTATTTATTATTATTATTATTTTTTTTTAAGCGAGAGAGAGAAAGCGCATGTGCATGTGTGCAAGTGGCAGGGGGCAGGGGAGGTGTGGACAGAAGAAAAGGGAGAGATTGTCTCAAGCAGGCTCTCCCCCCAGTGTAGAGCTGGACTCAAGGCTCAGTGTCATGACCCTGAGACCTTGACCTCAGCTAAAATCAAAAGTCCATAGTTTAACCCACTGAGCCACCCAGGTGCCCTATATAGAGGCCTTTTAAATAGCAACAAATGAACAAGATATATAACAAGGATTATATAACCATGTAAATATCTCAATATAACACAACACACGGTCATTACTATTTGAGTTTCAATTAGTTTTTCACATTAGCTCCTGTGAGATCGGGGTCCTAGGGATGATGGCAGAGGTTCTATAACGCAGATGAGATGGAGGTAAGACACATGGGGATAGCCCTGCTCCCAAAGAAACACATTATCCACTTTACATTTCTGCCTTGGCTTCCCAAGCGCACATTCTGTTTCTGCAGAAAGATTATTTTGCCCCAGAACTGTGTTTTCAAAAATACTTCTGAAAGGGTTAAATGCAGCCCTTTGCCAGTGAATGATTTCTGGGAATTTTAATAAGCCCAAACTCCTGCAATCCAGCAGATAACAGTCACCAGGATTGCTGCGCGTCCTGAGCTGCACAGTGACGCGTTCTCACGGCTGCACAATTCTTGTAGAATTTGCACGTGGAGTGACCTGGCCTCACAGACGACAGATCTGCAAGGTGTGGCAGGAGCCACCACAATGCCGAAATTCTCACTGAAGCCATCGGATTTTGGAGCCTACTGAACCGGAAGGATGACAGCCTGACTGAAGACTTGTCCGTCTCCATCCGATGGTTACCTGTGAGAGAAGCGTGCCTGTGAGATGGCGGCTGAGCTGTTCTCCTGGCACGCCGGAACCGTTGCCCTGTTCAGTGTCCCCGAGGGTGTGGAGAGTGAAAGAGTTCCCTTCATCATAGCACACGATACAAAGGGCCACAAATAGGGTCGTTTTGGTGCTCAGCCGCCCAAAGCCCAGAGTAATTAATTCCACATGCCATAGCTCAGTGCTGTGCCTGCCTCCAAGGAAGGCGATGAGGTGTCCAGCCCGGAAGGGTATGGCTGCTTGACTTCTTTATTATAAACACAATGAAAAAAGTAATAGTTTTTGCTACATGGCATCACAGTGCTCCCACTCAGGAAATGAATTTTTATGTATTGGATCTCTTATGAATTCTGTGTGATTTTTGTCCCAGGAGTCTAAGAAAAACTGCTCTTTTTGTACTACTAAGTGATGCAATGTGTAGTCTAAACAGATGGAAACAGCTTGACTTTAGCATAAGTGTTAGAATATGTAGTTTAAGTGTAGAAACCCACAAGGCACAACCAACAGAAAGTCTGTATCATTTAAAAGGCCTGTCAAGTTTACGCTGACATTGGGGTTAAGGCATTACTGCATGAGGTCTTATTTTTTAAATAATTTGTGTATGAAATTAACAGAGAATTTTTAAATATCTATACCTGTAAAAGATATTGCAATATCTTTTATATTGCAAGATATATCAAGATATTGCAATATCAAGATATTGCAATATCAAAGATAATGCAAAAAGATAAAACCTAAAAGGAAAAAAATAGTATTTGGTATGAAGTAAGTGCTTATTAAATATTGACAGTTGTTATTTTTATTATGGTAATTAAACTTTGCTTTATCTATGCAAATAGTGATTATATATTAAGCACCCTATTAGTAGATGCCAGGAACTTTCCAGGAAGATATATCCTCATAAACCTCATTCCCACAAAATATGTCTTAAAATAGTTGGTACATAATCATTTCTAACCATCCAAATTAGGTCTTGCATTATGCTATTGTCATATTTATCAATCATGCTTGCATTCAGATGAAACACCTACAAAAGGTTAAATCTTATATGTAGTTTTTCGAATGCCATTTTTGAACAGTATACCGGGTTGAAATGAATGTCAGCAATACACAAGAGGATCAAAGGCACAACTGGGAAGTTGTGAGGTTCAAGGTTAGCCCTATTGCCTTGCTGTTCTGGGTGTCTTTTCATCCTTCATCTACTCTGGCTTTTTGTTGCTCACGCCTTTACTCATTCTTTCCCCAACCCCTAGTGTTACTTTAAGGATTAGGGTTACAGGGCTACCCCCAATAGTTCACACCAACAAGAAAAGCATCTGATAAGATGAACAGATTCTTATTAATTTATCATTGCTCTCCACTGAGTTATTTATATTTTATTTATTTTTTTAAAGATTTTATTTATTTATTTGTCAGAGAGAGAGGGAGATAGAGCGAGTGAGCACAGGCAGACAGAGTGGCAGGCAGAGGCAGAGGGAGAAGCAGGCTCCCCGCGGAGCAAGGAGCCTGATGTGGGACTCGATCCCAGGACACTGGGATCATGACCTGAGCCGAAGGCAGCCGCTCAACCAACTGAGCCACCCAGGCATCCCGAGTTATTTATATTTTAAAAGAGGAGTTAGAGAAATAGGAAATGTTTAGCCCAAAGGAGTGACTCACTAATCACTATTACTAATGATACCCTTCCCACACTCTATAAAAATCTCACCATCATATCCCCTGCCATTTAACCTGGGGGTAAGCCTGGCCCTTGTACCAATGTCGCCACCTAAGTGTGAGGCAGGTACATTTTAATGGAACAGGCTATTCTTTAAAGCTATTTATTCTTTTAGAGTATGATTTTATTTTATTATTATTTTTTAAAGTATTTTTAAATACAATTATTTGTTTGAAAGAGTCAGTATTTCTTTGTAGGACCTTATCATATCACTGGAGACATATTAATCTAGTTAAACTCCATCTTATTTCCAAAACTTACTAGACTTGTGTTATTAGTTACACATTTGACATTGAGTGTTCTTGTTTATAATTTCACTACTCTGTGCCATCAAAAGTGGGTAAATGATGACCTCCCCTACAAAAAAATAATCTCTCTTTTCACTTCTTTAAATATTCTATGAACAAACATCTAAACAAACATCTAAACATCTAATAGATAAATTGTTCAAATTCTCCTTGGAGACACTTTAGTGTAACCATATTAATAATCTCAACAATTTATATATCTGGAAATGTTGGTATATACTAAGCGTCTCTTCTCTTTCTTGCAGCCTGCAATCAATAGATTATTTTTATTCAGGCTCTCTGTACATTTTCCTATGGCAATAGCCCTTCCTAAGAACAAAGCAATAACCAACTCAATAACAAAGAGCGTGTATGGCTATGATTTCTAATCCTGAGAATCAGGCAAACATGGGTGGTGGGAAAATAAGTCAAGAACAACATCATGCACAGCAAAGGCTGGTAATCTAACTCAAGTTCTCTTATATAAAGAGAGAGCTCAGCTAAGACCCAAACTAGGCAGGGGACTCTTCCAACATATTTAACTTTTTTTAACCTAAAAATGGATAAGATTTTTATATTTTTAAATGAATATACTAAATTTCAATTTTTCACTAACATCATAAATAGAACACTAGCTTTTGACAATTGCCTGGTGTTTTAAATAAATATGGTTTATTCATTCCAAATATTTGGAAATATTTTTACTCATGATTTTTGATTATTAGGAACTGCTCTCCTTTTATGGCCTTGGATTATTAAAAGGTATCTATATGTGAACTTACACTAACTTCTTTCAGATGGTTCACAAAATAGTGTTTTTTATATATCCATATATTCTTATTACAAATGATATCGACGTCTTCTTTAATGACTGCCACCAGCAAATACCTCAGAAAAGGCTACCGTATTGACCCATTTCAGGGCAATTTCTTCTCCTGGTGTGTTCCGAGGAAATAGTGTTACCTAGATTTACACATTACTTCTCATTGGCCAATATATTTTATGTTATGGATCTGTATTTCATTTTATTGCTTTCTCTACAGAGAAAACCCAATCTTGAATGGTTGTACTATAACACTGAACTAATAGTATAACTTTTTGTTAAATTCAGGGAAAGAAAATTGTGAAACTCCACTATACTCTTTGATACATATCACATAGATTTTATTTAGATTATCTTCTTAATGGATTATAAGGTTTTTATTACTGACTTATGATGCATGTGCATCTTTTCTCACAAGATGAAGTATACAAAATATAAATTATTTTTTATTTGGGAGTTTGCATGGTTCTACTAATATTAATGTCTTTTACCTTTTCATTATAGAATAAATGACCTAATGTGGTTTCTAGGTGTCTTCTATTTATTCAAATTCTAGTATATAAAAAACATGGTTTGCAAAAATGCTTACTATAACTTAAGAGAAACTGGCTAAGTGTTACAAAAATCATTGTTAAAAAAGTATTTTATTTCCAAGATACTAATCTTATTTAGGGTTTGCTTAAATGCAGAAGAACTCACGTTTTTTTAAGTCAATTAGCATATGGATTTATACAAAAATTGATCACTACATATCATTGTTTGTCTGCATCCAGCATATGCTAGAGTAGCGAAAACTGACCCCAGATTTAGTTTCTTTTGCATTGAAATAAAAATCTTAGCTTAGTATGAACTTTTTTCCCCATAAATACCTTTGGCTTGCTGTGGCATTTATACAGCAGCAGGAGACCATTATCCGGTGACACATTCTATCCCACTGACATTATCACTCAAAGATGGTCGATTTCATTTTCAGGAAGGTCCTAGAGAGCTACAGACAAGTTACAATCAATCACACAACCTCAATTGCTGGGAGAGTCACATCACTCTCAAAAAGAAAGAGTAGGGAAAACACAAATGTGCTAATGCATATTTAAATTTCCTATTTAGCTCTTTAAATTTCCTATTTAGCTCTAAAGAACTGATGAGTGGTAGCCTCTCTTCACATTAACAGTATCATTGTTTAAGCCATGCCACTTCCACAGCCCACCCCCTCACCCCGATTTATATAAATACCAAAATGAGTTTCCATGCTTTGCTGTGGGGTTGTAAAATACAGCCAGGTCAGGTGCTATGGGCAGGGCTGTAGTGGTTGTATACCAGGTAATATACAAGTGGCCTTGGGTGGACAGTTTTGAATTTAGTTGAGTAAAGCTAGGTATGGATCAGCCTAAGCTTGAGGGATAGTTAGAGTTAAGTAAAATGCAGGTTGGAGCAAGTGGCAGGTATCAAAGGTAAATGAAATCACCATCAGCACCAAATAAAGCTGAAGAGCAATAGACCATGAGGGATAAAGTCAGGGATCCAGCCTTCTAGGTCTGAAAACACTTCAGGTGGAGGCCGGCTGGCTTCCAAGAGAGTCTTTAAAGAAGGGATTTCCCTGAGCTTTGTGAGGATTCCTACATAATGGACTTCAGACTTCTGAAGTGGATCAAATCCTTTTTATGAAAGAAGCCATATTCTTATGTGCCAGCTCAAGCCTTTGAGGAGCCTTGACATGACCATTCTTTCCCAGAACATTCTGGGTTGAAAGGTGAACGTAGGTCTTGTGACCTGGTGTGGAATACCACTGGGCTGTCTGTTGTAGACGCCACTTTTAGGCAAAGGCTTGAGCAACAGACTAGACAGGCCAGTCAGGGGACCTACCTCAAAATCTCTCTAGACCCTAACTAACCAATGAGATACAACCAAGCACAAGTACCAAAAATGGGAAACTTCCTTACGTCCTATGTGACCATACCTCCTCACCTTTCCCCCTTTAAAAACAGCCCCCACCCGTTGCATCTTTGCTGTCCTCCCTGCTGCTCCCTTGGGATGTACTCCATAAACTTCTGTCTCCTTTGTTCTTCCTCAGGTGTGTCCTTTCACCTCCCGCACCACCAGCTTACACCCAGGGGTTGCCCCACATTTGGGGGACCCCATCCCAATGGACAGAAACCACATCTATGCCATGCGATGATGGAGCGAGCTGACGGCCATCCTCCTCTTCACCTCTCGTTACAGAGGAGGAGAATCAGAAGCTTATTCAATCTTCTAAAACAACGTGAGGGGCCTTGGATAGTTTGCCAGTGACGAAACCAAGACTCAACAGAGTAACAATGCTTAAGCCATATGTAAGCTCATTAATAAGTGAGCTGATCCTATAGGCCTGGCTTCTTGATGTTCAGGCCAGTGACCTTGCCAATTTATCAAATGACCTCTCCCTGTAGCCTACTTCACTCATTCCAGATCGGAGGCCTGGCTTGCAATAAGGCACTTGACATAGGTTTTGTGGAATTCAGTTGTGAAAACATTTCCTGTGAAATACTTACCTTACCCTTTGTAATGTAAACAGAAAGCCAACAATCTTGATTAGCTGAGTAAAGAAACTGAATTGTCACAAAGTCTTCCCATTCCTATCCACATAATTGTCAAATGAGTTCAAAATATCAGAAGGTAGGCATTGCTTCGCTCCAGTTTACTTTTAGGTTTAGAAGATCTCTGTATTTATTAAGATGTACATAATTTTAGTCCTTCTCTGAAGAGCCTCCAAAGAAACTAGCAGCACTTTACAGAGTTTGCAATGTTTACCAATAAAATCAGCACAATAACAGAGATGTATTAAATGAGCAACACAAAAATATTAAAGTTCTTAAACAATTTGTCTGAATGAGAACTCAGTTTCTGAAATTTCTAGAATTCTGTTTTTTTAAACTATAAAATATGGGAGAATGGGGTGGGGAAAAAAGTACTGGTTAGAGCAGAAATGTTATTATCAGACTTCCTGGTTAAAATTTTCATTCTGCCACTTATTAGGTATGTGCTTTAAGTGACTTTTCTTTTTTTTCTTTAAAGAGTTTATTTATTATTTATTTGACAGGCAGAGATCGCAAGTAGGTAGAGAGGCAGGCAGAGAGAGAGGAAGGGAAGCATGCTTGCCGCCGAGCAGAGAGCCTGACGCGGGGCTCCATCCCAGGACCCTGGGATTGTGACCCGAGATGAAGGCAGAGGCTTGAACCCACTGAGCCAACCAGGTGCCCCTTAAATGACTTTTCTATACGTTAATCATTCTGTACGTAAAATAGGATTAATTACAGAATCTAGGTGATAACGTTGTTCTGAAAATGAAGTGAATTAATATGTGAAAACCACTTAGATATAGGTATTATTATTATTGTAGCTAATTCTAATATATATTCTTAATCTATAATTTAATAATTCCATTAATACATTCTAGGTGGTGATTTTTCTTAGGAAATCTGAATTTTGTAGTAACTAGAGGCTATTACTTATACTTTTCAGAAGCAGAAAACCTAATCTAGTCAAGATTTCTATTAAAAGAATTTGTTACATTCTGCTGACCATAAATATACATAACTTTAAATCAGGGATTATTAACCACCCAGAACAGTTAGATATCTGTGTTGAATGTCTGACACTTTCCCTTCACTAACGCTGCTTCTCTGGGGCAGAATGCATAGCATCCACGTCTCCTCAGGAAAGTGGTAATTGGAGGTGATTCTGGTAGCCATCTCTACTGAATAAATGGACATAAAATCACCAGCTATAATTGAGAGTCACTGCTTAATATCTGTTTGCAAACCCAATTGCAAGCAAAGTATGTTCAAGCTATCCCATCAATTAGCTAGTTTACTAAAAACACAAAAATACAATAAGTGGATGTGGTACTTTCCTCCTTTCAAAACTGTTTTGAGTGGGTGGAGAAGGAGCCACTGATGTTATCCACTTGAGGGGAAACAGTGGCCTTACAATCCACATGATGATGAGGTATGGTGTGTTAAAAATCCCCAGTCAGCAAGGTGCTTTCAGCATAACTTCTTACCAGACTGGTCAATATAGCTCTTACAATAACACTTCTTGATTAATATTTAATTTAATTATGCAGGTGTTCTGATCTGCATAATAGTCTATCTACCCCATTGTCAGAAGCCTTTTCTCTATTATCTGACATACTTCTGGGCAACTAGCCAACATCAATCATGAAACAAATGTTGATGATCATCTATCTACATGGAGCCAGGCACTACAGTAAGCACTAGAAATATAATTAGAAAAAAAAAAGACATCGTGTCTCTCTTAAAGTACATACAGTCTTATTTGGGTGACAGGCAAGTTAACAGGCAGTTAACATACATTATAGTAAGTAATATGATAGGGTCATCTAGGTGAAGCACCAAATTCTGTAAGAGGAGAGTGGTAAGTAAATCAGAACTGTCTTATGGAGGTGTTGACATCTAACCTGGAAATAAAAGACAGGGTATGGGAAGTACGTTCTAGACAGATGGGACAGTTATGCAGAATCTCTGAAGCAAGAGTAACCATGTTATTTAGAGAACAATTGGTAATTTACTATGGCTAAAGCATCGAATATGGAGTGAGGTGTGATAGGGTATCTTTAGTGGACAAATCTGGACTTGTAGTTAATAATGGAAGTGAATGAATGAAATTCAGAAATATTAGGTAAGTAGGATTGGCAAGATTTAAGGAAGGGAGAAATCAAATGGTCAATCAGATTTCTTGCTTAAACTGAATAAAAGTTGGGGCCATTACTAAAATAGGGAACATAAGATACAAGATAAATTTGTGGAGAAAGATTCAACTTTTGAAATGTTGTAAGATGCCTCCAAGCTGTAGAAGAGAAGATATTCAACAGAATTCAGTATACAGAGCTAGAGCAAAAGAGTAAAGTCTGGAGTGAAAATATAGATTTGGGAGTTATCAGGAGACAGTTGGTAATTGAAGAGTGGGAGTAGATGAGGTAAGTCCTGATAAACATGGTATTTTAAGAAATAAGTAGAAGGAGAGGGATCTGTGAAAAGTAGTTAAGAGACAGGAGGCAAAGAAATAAGACATTGGGAGAGTGTGGTGCTATCGCCTCAAAGGGGGCAAGCCTTCATACAAGGTGATACTAAACCTTATCCATTAAATTTACCATCAAGTTTATGGGTGATCTTAGCAACGGTAGTTTCAGTAAAATGTTGGTAAGAAGCTAGAATATAGAATGGAAGCGAGGAGTGAATGGAAGTGAATGGAAGTGAATGGAAGATAAAGAAGTGAAAACATTGAGTGTTTAGGAAATGTTTTTAGGAACTTCAGCTGAGAGAAAGAGAAAGAGCAAGACACTTGGGTTGAGAGAAGAAGTTAAAAAAAAAAGCCATAGAAAGAAATTCAAGCACGTTTAAATGCTAAATTGAACAAACCATAGATTAAGAAGCTTCCAAGAGAGAGATAAAAACAACAACAACAACAACAACAACAACAACAACAAACAAAAGAATTTTCATAACATCAAGTTCCTTCCAGAGGGAAGAAGGAGAGAAGAAACAGAAGTAGAAGCTTTAACATAAGAAGAGACGTTCATTTTAGACAGGGAAACAATTTTGACAAAAGGAATGGAGATATGATTAATCTACATGCATGAAAATTGGTGAGGTGAGGAAGATTTTTTTCTGATGATCCTATTTTCTTTGTGGGGTAGGACACTATGCTATCAGCTGTGAGGAAGCAGAAGATGATAGACTACATTTAATAGCAGTGGAGATGATGCAGAATTGCCACTGTGGAGACCTGAAACAGAAAGAAAGCCAATAAGAGAAGAAATATGGCAGACTGTTTGGATCCCAGAATGGCACTGAAATGCATTTAAAGCCCAGTTTGAATGGGAAACTGAATTTGTAATGCCTCCGGTTTTCAAGGTTATACATTTTTTTTTTTGGCTTATTCAACATCTTTTGTATAACAGTTGAAAAAAAATAGATTTTTTGAACTTTTCAGAATTGTGATTTTTGCCAGTTGAGTATGATGGAAGGGCAAAGAATTAGCAGACATGTTAAGAATATTGTCTAGGGAGTGACTGAGTGATTGACAGTAAAGTCTAGGCTTCTGAGGCAAGAAAAAGTAAACAATGAAAACTCAAGAACCGCTCCTTTTTAAAAAAATTCAGTGTTCAGAGCGGAAAGCTGGTTACAGAGACAGAGCCAAGGAGTGAGCTCTCAGCTCGGGGTTACCTTGAACCGGTCGCAGGCTGGGTGAGCTCAGAGAGCGGCCAGAGGCGAGGGAGATGGGAGTAGCCGGGGCTTTTTTCTGAGGAGTGGGGCCCCGAAATCTCAGCTCCTCCAGGCCGGAGACTGGGAGGCCGCCATCTTCATTCCTGTCCTCCAGAACTCTACGGGAAAGCGCTCAGGGAACAAAAGCTCCCGAAAGCGAAACCGAGGGATTACTTAGCCCGGCCCCTGGTAAGGGCGGTGCAGCAATGCCTCGGGCAAAGACACTTGAGAATCACTACAACAGGCCCGTCCCCCAGAAGATCAAAAGAAATCCAGCCAAGACCAAGTTCACTTAACAAGGAGAGCAGCCGAAATCCAGAGGAGGAGAAAGCAAAGCGCGGAATTCATGGCTTTCTCCCCATGATTCTTTAGTCTTGCAGTTAATTCAATTTTTTCTTTAAAGGGCATTTTCCTAGGGTCATTGCCACCCTTTTAGTATTTTATTTGCTCCTTCATATACTCTTATCTGGAATAAATGACAAGGCAGAAAAACTCACCACAAAAAATAGAACAAGAGACAGTACCAAAGGTTAGGGACCTAATCAATACAGACATTGGGAATATGTCAGATCTAGAATTCAGAATGACGATTTCCAAAATTCTAGCCGGGCTCGAAAAAGGCATGGAAGATATTAGAGAAACGCTCTCTGGAGATTT
>PISX010012632.1:0-13679 GCA_004024625.1 Mellivora capensis
CCCGTGCATCCCTCCCTGTCTCCCCTTTAAGAAAAAAGGATTTTTCAACTTTTCACATTGATGAAAAGCATTCATCAACATGTTTCTTCACTGAAGTTTTGTTCTTTTTAAGAAAGATCAAATCAGTTTGAAAAAAATCTATTATCAGATAGCATTGATTAATGTTCCATAATTTTTTTACAAACACTGAAACATTTCAATCAAAAGCATAACCCCTAAAGCAACTGTAGAGGAATATGTAGCTCTTACATTACGGAAAGAATGAGGGATTCAGATTGAAATATGGTATTTTATCACATAACACATAAGATCCCAGCATTAACTTTTGGTCCAAGTGGCCTTTGTCCAATGTGTGTGTTTATATTGGCATTTCTTTTTGAATCTTTTAATAAACAATTGACTTCTCACCATCACTTTTCTCTTAACATCTTTAAAAAGAACTATGAGCCATATTAACATTGCTTATAATATATATAAAAAACATTCTTTTTCCTGTAATTTGGTAAGAGTATTAGATTTACAAAAAATCTTCCAATTTCAAGAATATAAACTGTACATATGATATAAGGTAAAAGCTACACCAGACATTCAAATACTTGTATTTTTTCTCTTGAAAAAGGATACATTTTTAAAAATGTTCTTAGAATGCCTTAAGTATCATGGCCCTTTAGATTTAAATTTATGCAACAAGCTACTCAGTTTCCACTTTCTGTTTTACTTTGTTCTGGGTGTGTCACTGAAAAGGATAGTTTGGTACTTCACAGTAATGGGAATGCCAAAAGCTTGGTCAAACAATTTCAGGGTTTCTGATAGCAATTTCCAGTGATAGGACAGTCATGCATGAAATCATTCAGGGCACAGAAACTGAGAAACTAATTTAAGTACCACAGCAACTATTTATTGTGCACCAAATAAGGATCAGACCAGGTTAGCCACATTGTTGTCTCTAATCTTCGTAACAATTCTGAAGGGTAGGAATTCTTGCTGTGATTTTACAGAGGAAGGAAAAAAAAAAAAAAAAAAACCAGAGAATTAAAGCAACTGATTTAAGGATCTAGAGTTCCCAAGTTTCAGAGCAGGGATTTCAAGCTTAGTCTACTGGCTTCCAAACCCATGTTCTTGCAACTAAGCCAACTTGCCTCCTGAGGAGTAAGAAAAACATGCCCCTTATGCAGTTTTTGGTTCTTCAAAAAATGGGATCTGCTTTACTTTTTATATGACATAATTTCTGGAATAAATGGGACATTATTGGTATCAGGGATAATGTTCCAGAATCCCAGCAAAACATTTTTAAGTCTTTTTTTGGTGAAAGATATTAAAGTCCATAGTAACTCAAATAATGATTCATTCACTTCTTTCCCCTTTTTCATATAGAATAATTTGCTTTCCCATCCATTTTGTGAGAATACAATACTAAAGTCTTCTGTGATTTCAGTAATAAAAAAAAATCTGGGAGGAGAAGCACTTCTAGAGTGACATCAGGAGCTCTGCTGACCCTCTTCTCAGTGAAACAACCATACCTGGTGAAAATAATAAAAAGTCATTTAAAGTCTCTGGAATTTTTTCTAAGGGTACACAGCAAGTGGAGAAATATGCAGGAAAATATATTAACTCAGAAAAGTGAGAGTCTGTCATTTCAGTCATGACCAACTCCCCTTCCACCCCCCAGCTCAGTGTGAAGGTAGCTCTATTCTGGGTTTGTGTAACCAAGAAGATGGGGGCTCCCTCTTCCCCCAGCTTGTAGTATGATTACATTTCCTCTAAGTGAGGAACAGGTCACCAGTATTTCTCATCCTCCCTGGTTCTGTGTTATAGATACTTTATTCAGGCAATGTAAAATAAAAGGAAGAGGGAATATAGCATTTATAGAAGTCATATTTTTATCTCTCACTGGAACTAAGTATAAATCTAAGGTATATTCTGATAAATTAAGATTTATATTATATCTTAGAACAATCACTAGAAAAGTAACTCAAAAATATAATGAAAAAATAATTACAGGAATTAAAATAAATACTTTTTTCTTTTCTCAACTTCTTAAAAGACATAGAATTATATAAAGTAATAATTAAAATGGTGTATTATTGAGTAATATAGCCATACTATGTGTAACAGAGCATGAAAAGAAGGAAATAGTACCATAAAGGAGTACATTTTTATATCTCACTAGAATTGTTAGTATACATCTGACATAGATTCTGTTGTCAGTATGTCTACTATAAGCCTAGAAAGCCACTAAGAAAGTAACTTAAAAATATAGTGAAATAACAAAAAATTAAAATGATGCATCAAAATTATTAATGAAATATTAGTAAAATTAATGAAAAAATAAAGAAGGAACAGAAGAACAAAAAAGACATGAAACATATATAAAACGAAAAATAAATTAGCAAATGTAAAGTCAAGCATCAATACTAACATTAAGTGTGAAAGGATTAAACCATTCAAGGTTCAAAAATTATGAGGCTGGATTTTTTTTTCTTTTTTTTTTTTAGTTTTTAAAAAATGTTTACTTAAATTTTAGTTAACATACAGTGCAATATTGGTTTCAGGAATAGAAATCAGTGACTGTATTTATATGCGACACCCAGTGCTCATACAACACGTGCTCTGTGAGGCTGGATTTTAAAAAGAAAGATCCAATTATACATTGTCTTCAAGAGGCACATTTAAGATTTAAAGATTTAATAATAGCTTTAAACCATTTGAAAGTAAAAGTTTGAAAAAAATACTGTACAAGGACCAATAATAGAGAGCTGGAGTAGCCATGTTGTTATTGGGCAAACAGACTTAAATACACACACACACACACACACACACACACACACACACGATACTGGAGATAAAAGAAAGACATTTTACAATGACAGAATTGTCAATCTTTCAGGTATTATATAATAATTATAACTTTTATATATATACCTAAAACAGTACCCTACAACACATGACATAAAATCTGGTAGAATTAAAGAGAGAAATAGAATATTGACTAGTAATAGTTTGAGACTCTGATAATGGATAGAATAACTAGGCAGAAGATCTACAAAGATATAGAAGACTTACACAACACTATAAATCAACTAGAGCTAATAGAAGTCTCTGGAAACAGCAGAATAAACATTATTTTCAAACACATGAAAATTTCCTAGGACAGATCATAGACTAGGTCACAAAGTGAGACTCAATACATTTAGAAGGATTACAATCATATAAAGTATGTTTCCAACCAAAATGGAATAAAATTACAAACCAATAATAGAAGCCAATTTGGAAAATTTACAATTATGTTGAAGTTAAACGATATACTCCTAAATAACCAATGGGTCAAAGAAGAAATCAGAAGAGACATTAGAAAATACTGTAAAATGAATGAAAATGAAAACACAAACCTTTGGGATGCAGCTAAAGCAGGGTTTAGGGGGAAATTTGTAACTATAAATACCTATGTTAGATAAGAAAGATCTCAAATCAAGATCTAACTTCTACTTTAAGACACTGGAAAAGAAGAGCAAACTAAACCTAATGCCAGCCAAAGGTGAGAAATAATAAACATTAGAGCAGAAATTAATTAAAGAATTAAAATACAATAGAAAAAATACCAGTGAAACAAAAAATTGTCCATTTTGCTGATCTTTTTAAAGAACCAAATCTTTAGGTAGACTGACCAAGAAAAAAAGAGATTAAAATTACTAAACTCAAGAATGAAAAAGGGCACATCCCTACAGAAATAAAATGGATTATAAGGGAATAATGTAAAGGACTGTACATAAATAAATTAGACAACTTAGATGAAATAGAAAAATTCCAGGGTGCCTGGGTGGCTCAGTGGGTTAAAGCCTCTGCCTTCGCTCAGGTCCTGATCCCGGGGTCCTAGATAGAGCCCCACATCAGGCTCTCTGCTTAGCGGGGAGCCTGCTTCCTTTTCTCTCTCTCTCTCTCTCTGCCTGCCTCTCTATTTGTGATCTCTGTCTGCCAAAAAAAAAAAAAAAAGAAAGAAAGAAAGAAAGAAAGAAAGAAAGAGAAAAATTCCTAGAAAGACACAAACTATTAATATGACTCAAGAAGAAATAGAAAATCTGAACAACTTATAACAAAGAGATTGGACTAATAATTTAAAAACTTCCCACAAAGAAAAGCACAGGCTGGGATGGCTTTATTGGTGAATTCCGCTAAACATTTAAAGAAATAATACCTATTCTTCATAAACTTTTCCAAAAAATAGAAGAAGAGGGAATATTTTCTGACTCTTTTGACATGGCCAGAATTTTTGTGATATATCTGATAAGGGATTTTCATTCAGAATATATTATAAAAATCCATACAATTTAATAATATATAAATAACCCAAATAAAAAATGACAAAAGGATCTGAATAGACATTTCTGCCAAGAAAATATACCAATGATCCATTAGTGCATGAACAGGCATTCAACATTATTAGCCTTTATGCAAATCAAAATCTCAACAAGATACCACCTTACATGCACTATGATGACTAAAATAAAAAAGACAGTTTAAAGGTGGTAGCAAGGATGTTGAGAAATTGAAACTCTCATATATTGCTGGTGGAAATGTACAGTGGTACAGGCTGCTTTGGAAAATATGATTTGGAAAACAGTCTAGAACCCTCCCAAGGGTTGAATACAAAGTTAACATATGACTCAGCATTTTCATTCCTAGGTGTATCCTCAGGAGAAATGAAAACAGATGTCCACACAAAATCTTGTACATGAATGTTCATAGAATCATTGCTCATAATAGCCAATTGAAAAATTCCTTCAGTTGATGAATGGATAATGTGGTTTGTCCACACGGTGGAATATTATTTTCTAAAGAAATGTACTGAAGATATAACATGGATGAACATTATGCTCAGTGAAAGAAGTTAGTCACCAAAGACCACATATAGTATGATTCCACTTATATAAAACATCCAGAATTGACAAATCTGTAGAAACAAAAAATAATAGCTTGGTAGTTGCCTAAGCTTAGGGGAGGCAGGAGAAAGTGGAATTGGGAGATTACTAATTGTACAGGGGTTTTAGGAGAGGAGTGGTGAAATTTTTCTGAAATTGATTATGATGATGTGGCACATTAAAAAGTGTTGAAATGTATATTTGAAATAGTTGACTTTTATAGTATGTGAATTATATCTCAAAACTGTTTTTAAAATCCTTAGGAAAGCTAGTGCTAAAGCATACCTTATATTTTCAAAAAGTGCATGATTATTTTCTGTTTAGCATATATTGCTAGAAATTCATCTTATGACTTATGTGCTGGACTAGAGTAGAAATGAGAAAAAACAAGGATCAAAAGAACCACATTTATGCTTCTTAGCTGGTAGTTTACATGATGAATTGTGGAATGTTGATGGTTTCTTTATCTTATAGATTATTCAGACAGTAAAATGCTTGTGATTCAGGGAATCTTAAAGATCATTTAGTGTAGCTCTGCCCCCACCCCAACCTTTTAAAGTAGTTACGGAAAAATACGAGGCCTTCCTAAATGAAGTGGCTCATCTAAAATGCTCTGGTGTTTGAGTCTGAACTATAACCCAGGTCTTTTGCTTCCTAGATTGGGATTTCGTTAGTCCCAATTGTGATAAATCATATTTAACTCCTCATTATTTGTTTGTGCTTGGCTTCATCCACATTCAAAATACGTATGTCTAAGAATTATAGCTTCACTCCTAACAACAAGATTTGGTCTTCATTCCTTTATTTTCTTATGCAAGATTTCCTATTTGTCAATGAAACCACAGCATTCATTCACATACATTCATTTTATTTATAAAGCATTGTTGAGTCCATACTATGTACTAATTTCTGTGCCCTGAAATTGCTATCTTTGCATGGGACCACAAATATGAATAAAATAGATACTTTGCATATAATCTGCACTACTAAGGTTAAAAAAAATACACAATAACAAATAATAAAAAATAGTAAAGTGGGAACATAGAAAGGAAGCAACATTGTTTAAAAGTAAGACTATGGGGCTACAGGGTGGAAGAAGGCAGAAAATATGTTCTAAGGAAAGGAAACAGCACATCCTAAAGGACAGAATTGTGTTAGAAATATAGCCAAAAAGCAGTATGGGGAGAATGAGGAAGTACTTGCCTAGGTTGCTCAGTGGGTTAGGCTTCGGACTCTTGATTTGAGCTCAGGTCATGATCTCAGGATTCTGGGATTAAGTCCAGTGTTGGGCTCAGTGGGGAGTCTGTTTAAGATTTTCTCCTTCCCCCTCTGGCCCTCCCCCCTGATCTCTCTCTCCTCCCTCTTTCAAAAGAAACAAATCTTAAAAAAAAAAAAAAAAAAAGATAAAATATAACATACAAAAAATCACATACCTAAAGGAAATCCTTGGTGCATTTTCACAAAGAGGGCAGGTTTATATAGCCAACAGTCAGAATAAGAAACAATGTTTTCAACAGCCCAGAAATCCACCTCCACCTCTCTAGATACTACCTCCTTGCAATAGTAGCCACAATCGAATTAAAAGGCTTAAAAAGAGAATGAGACAATTAGTGTAGAAGATCAACCAAAATAGAAAGGGATTAATGGAGTAGAGAGGGAAAAAATTAGCAGGCTATTGGAATAGTCTAGGTAGGAGATAAGAATTACAAGTAATTCCAATAGGGATGAAGAGACTAAAGGAAATCAGAAATTTAAGGACATGTTTCTCAAACCTGAGTATACAAGAATTATCTGGGAGCTTTAAACAGAGTATAAATCTAATACCCACAAATCTCTGGGTTTGTATACCAGGAATAAGCATTTTCAGAGTCCTCTTCATATGTTTTCTCATGTGCAAGAAATTTAAGAACTGCTAACTTCAGAGACAGAACTCACAGGTTAAACTGTAGGAAATGAGAAAGAGGGAATAAGTCCATGGGACCATGGAATTTCTGTCTTGAGCAGCTGGGAGAACAAAAACAAGAAGTTTGTTGAGTTTGGGGTGTCTTTGCAACATCAGAAATTGATAGGTAAGCTACTGACATTGTGACTCTCCAATTAAGAATGGACTGTGATCTGAAATGTATGTATGCATGTATGCGCTAGTTGATGCGGTTTCATTAGAGTGGATAATGGGAAAGTGACTACGCTTTATTTTGAACTAAGGGTCTACTCCTCTTTTCCAAATGGGGTGTTAGGTGACTTCGACTAGTTTAGAAAATGTGAATTTCTATGACATCTTTGATCCTAATTAAGAACCAGGAGTAATCTGAATTGATTTCCTCCTGCTGTAGCTGTCCCTAGTATTTTGTAATGAACGGAGAGGTAATTGGAGAAAAATATCAATGTCACAGCAATATTATACACACAGATACATTTTAGCTTGAACAATTGGTGACCCTACATAATTAAGCAGTAGAATAAAACAGACAACAGGTATAACTACTGCTCCTCCATATGCTGTGGATGGATAGTGACAACTCACTTTAAGGAAAAAATTTAAAGGGCAGTTGCTTTCCTCAAAATATGAAAGACAGGAATTTCTTGGTCTCTTTGCTATGTGACTTGGAAGGTCTTTTCAAATTTGCAAATGTGCTTTGTTTAACGACTTAGAATTAAATTAACTGAAATGAATCCAATAACAAGAAAAAAAGTTGAAGTCCACTTCCAAATATTTTTTTTATAGTTATGTGAAGAAGCTTGTAGGCCTAGTCCTAGAGTTCTGCATTTGTTGATTTATAACAAAAAGTGCCCTAAACATTGCAGAACCCAATCCTGACTCATTTTATGGCTAACCCAATAAAAACTCAAAAATCAGAAGACCTGCTCTATCAGAGAATCATAAATCAGATAAGGTGGGTCTGTGCTTTGTCCAACTGAGAGTGGATTCTCCAGTCCAATAAATTGGATTCTCCAATTTATGGTGTCCTCAGGTACTAAAGGGCACAAAGGGCACCTATCTTTTTTTTTCCCCCCACTCTTTCCCCCTCCCCTGATATTTACTGAGAGGAAGAATAAATAAATAAAGGAATAATATATGAACTGAGTGGAAATAGGCTCTGACCAGTGGATATTAATCCTTCTCCCTTCTTGAGTCTGTTGAGTTCTGTTAATCTCAGCTGTTGGAATTCAAACTGCTATCACTCTCTTCAACTTTTAGTGAGTTTTCTTCCCAGTTTAGCATGATGTAATAGTTTGTCTGTGGTCAAAGGGTTTTCAACTAAGAACAATCACCTGAAATTACAATACAACATCTATGAAAGTATAATTTGAATTTTTTCAAGAATTTTCTTCAAACAAAAACTTGTGGGTTTTTTTTATCACTTGATAGAGATTTTC
Organism: Mellivora capensis; assembly: GCA_004024625.1. NCBI lineage: Eukaryota > Metazoa > Chordata > Mammalia > Carnivora > Mustelidae > Mellivora > Mellivora capensis. Next base: position 8,295 of record PISX010012632.1, read on the forward strand.
CATGTGTGTTAAACATAGATATGAAATGTGTGTTTAGTAATAATTTAATTAAGGCCAGCTGTGTTATATATATTAGGATAAATGTCACCATTCCTAAACTACATTATCAATATCCATGTATTTCACTGGGATCATTAATTCCCTCTGTCCTATTAATGAAAGTAAAAAACTCCAGGTAAAATCTATCATTTTCTGTCTCTCCTCTGCACTTCCCCAACACTCTGTGCCTATTCCTAGCCTGGTGCTTATCCCCAGGGCCTCTTTCCTGCCCAACTTTATGAGGCATACACACTGAGGCCTTTTGAATAACCTTGTGTTCAACTCTAGAAGGCATCATTCCCATAGGCCTCAATGCCAGGGTACCTCTGGAGTTGTACAACATGGTGGCCCTACCTATGTCATTAAACTGTGACTATTAGCCTAGGTATCTGTTTGCCCCACTAGAGAGAAAGCGACTTGAGGACAAGAATCATGTCATGTTCAGTATTGCATCCCTGTCTCTAGCCAGCTGCCTGGCAAGTGGGTAAGGCTGAATCAGTGTTTCTTGTGCAAGTGAATAGACAAACGCTTTTGATTCATGGAATAGTTCTCTAGATCGTCGTCACGCTGTAAGTGTAGCATGTGATTCACATGATCCAATTGTCTTTTTTTGTTAGACTAACAGTGAGTGGGTGAAAAGAAGAATGATTTTATCATATCATGCAATTTTCCTGAGCTAGGAATTCAGGCAGGGTTCAGCTGGATGGTTTTTTAAATTCTGCATGGCAGCCTCTGGGGCCTGGCTTAGCTGGTCTGGAATGGAGCATCCCAGAAAACTTCACTGATAGGCTTGTCTCCAGTGCGGAGGTGGCTAGAGTAGCTGGTGGCCAGGATTGCTTTCTTGTTCCTCATGGCTGACTTGGGTTTCCTCACAGCAGGGTGGTCTCAGCATAGTGGGACTTCTTACATGGCAGTGCAGGGCTTTAAAAGCAAGTGCTACAAAAGATCAGAGCAGAAGATGCAAGGCTCACTCTACTGCCTATTTTGGTCAAGCAAGGAGCTAACATTGGCTGGGATTCCAGGGGAAGGGGATTAGAGTTTACCTATCAGACTTCTCTTGGAGGAAAAGCAGAGAATTTTTGACCATCTTTAATGTGCCAACATCTGTTTTTCAAGAAAGAAGTTAGGTAAATTGATAAGTAATTGATTCTAATAAGGGATATGTGTTTCATGACTTCGAAGAGTGTCACCTCTTTCACCCAGTGTTCTAAATCATCTGCAACTATAGCTGTGCATTTGTAAATAAGGAAATGGAATCTTAAAATACAAATAAGGAAAGGAATCTTAGTAATTTTTGAGGTCATTTTCACCATTATAAATTTCCTTTACAAGTTTCCTAAAAATTAACTTAAAAGTTTAAAATATGTTTTATGCATTCTGTTGAATAATGCTGGAGGCAGCACATTTCATAAGTATTTTCATTGAAATTCAGAGGGAAATGTCAAAGTTAATCTCCCACTGTCTGTACATAGGAATTTTAAGGTGTACTTTTAGGAATATCTGATTTTTTCATATTTCCTGGCTAAAAGTATTATGGCCAATACTTTATGGAGTTGTGTATGCTCTTGTTAGTTCATTTGTCTCTGTTTGAAAGGTTCAAGTATGACTTTCTGAGGTTAATCTTGCCCTGCATATTTATTCCCCTAACTCACCATAAAGTGGTCCTGTGGTGGTCTTCTAGGCAGGGGCTTATGCTTGTTTGTTTTCTTAGTCTTCAGGGGAGAATATCAATCCTAGCCACAGCTCAGTTGCTAAAGCCTGAACTCCGCTGGCAACAGAATACAGCTGTTTCAGCTACTTGGAAGGAAGTGTAGATAATCCCTTGCCACTGAATACCTTTAAGAGCTCAACTGAAAGAAATAATATTTGTGGAGGACGTCCTGGAACACATGTCCTATCATCTAAAAACTCACTGCTCTTCCCCTTGGTTAAGTCAAACAAGTTAGAATTACCTGTGTTAGAATAAATCACATAGATTTGTTAGAATAAATCTGATAGATTTGCCTATCGCAAGAGACAATTTTATAAATTACCTGCAATAAAATAAGAATGTTGAGTGCATTATACAAAGTTCTCACTACACATATCAAATGAAAAACTACTTTAGTTTCCCTATCAAGATTAGTTGTTTCCTCCTAAGCAACTGGCTTGTTTTTGTATTGTGGACACCATGCATTATATCCTTGGTCAGACGTCTTTCTTCTGCTAGCTGACTGCAAGTTTACTATGACTCCACTCTACCAAGTCTAAGTGACTTCATGGCATTAGGTGATCTGACCTGCTTTCAGGTCACTCCCGGTCTCACTAAACTCTTCTAACTTTATTTTTCATTTGCCTATTTTTTCTTAATTTTAAAAACATGGATTATCTTGCTGTGGTTTTTTTTTAAGATTTTATTTATTTTGCATGTGCACACATGTGCACAGTAGAGAGAGAAAGAGCACACAAGTGGGGGAGGAAGGAGCAGAGGGAGAAGCAGGCTCCCTGCTGAACAGGGAGCCCAATTCAGGACTTGATCCCAGGACCCTGGGATCATGACCTGAGCCAAAGGCAGACACTTAACTGAATGAGTGACCCAGGCACCTCTATCTTGCTGTGTTTTAAATGAATCCATGACTTGATTTAAGCCATTTTGAGAAAACTAATGGGTTACAAATTAATAAAAATTAACTGGATGATGAGCACTAAAGAGGGCACATGATGTAATGAGAACTGGGTGTTATACACAACCGATGAATCACTGACCTCTACCTCTGAAACTAGTAATACACTGTATGTCAATTCGTTGAATTTAAATAAAACAAAATAAAATTTTAAAACAAATTTTTAAAAATTAAAAAGAATAAATGAACAGGTGCTGGAGACTTGTTGGTCTATTTTTTTTACCTATACTAGGACAAGGTAGCTGCTTCTGGATTTGAATTTAAAAGCTCTTGTAGGGACGCCTGGGTGGCTCAGTTGGTTGGACGACTGCCTTTGGCTCAGGTCATGATCCCGGAGACTCAGGATCGAGTCCCGCATCAGGCTCCCAGCTCCACGGGGAGTCTGCTTCTCCCTCTGACCTTCTCCTCGCTCATGCTCTCTCACTGCCTCTCTCTCAAATAAATAAATAAAATCTTTAAAAAAAAAAAAAGCTCTTGTAGAATAGCATTATTAATATTGTTACTATTTTTTTAGATTATTTATTTATTTATTTGACAGAGATCACAAGTAGGTAGAGAGGCAGGCAGAGAGAGAGGGAGGAAGCAGGCTCTGTGCTGAGCAGAGAGCCCGATGTGGGGCTTGATCCCAGGACCCTAAAAATCATGACCTGAGGTGAAGGCAGAGGCTTAACCCACTGAGCCACCCAGGCGCCCCTTGTTACTATTTTTTACTTATTGTAAATAGATATACTACTCCTATGGAGGACTCATGGAAAGAGATACCTAATTCTATTACGCAATTATGTAGTCACAACGAGTTAACAACTTGGGGAATAAGGAAGACACCTCATCCCATTCTCCAACCACAAATCTTACAATGCTACTGCTGGTCTAGCAGAGGGAGTGTCTAGTGCTGCTGCCTGGGCCTGGGGGAAGGGATTCCTGGCACCCCAGCCCGGCACAAGAACTTTAACTCCCACAGAAACAATGTTCTAACTTGTAGTTGTATGTGGTAAAAATATTACTACCATTACATACAGTATATGTACACATAGAAATATCTATTTTAGACACAGAAGTAAAACTTTTGAACTTATGTGAATAGATATTCATAATTCATAATTCATAGTCATAATTTTGCAACATTATTTCTACGAAAAATGTACTCCAAGTTTTAAATAGCCTTATTAGTAAATTTTCTGAGCAAAATTTATTTGTGAGCTGGGGACTTCTGTTGCTACATTTGTGCTTCTAATGAACAAATATTGGGGAGGCTAGAAAATGAATTTAGGCCACAACTTCATTTAACAGATAGAGGAAAGATAATATTAAAAAGGGTGCTTTTCAGTGGAATTTCACTCAGCCATCAAAAACAATGAATACTCACCATTTGCATCAAGGTGGATGGACCTGGAGGGGATTATGCTTAGTGAAGTAAGTCAAGCAGAGAAAGACAATTAGCGTATGGTTTCACTCACCTGTGGAACATAAGCAATAGGATGGATGACCATAGGGGAAGGGAAGTAAGTCCAGAGGGGGAGAAATCTGAGAGGGAGATGAACCATGAGAGACTATGGACCCCGAGAAATAATCTGGAGGTTTCGGAGGGGAGGGGGTAATAGGGTGATGGGTATTGAGGAGGGCACCTGCTCTGATGAGCTTTGGGTGTTATATGTAACTAATGAATGAATATAATGGCTAACTGAACATAAAAAAATGGGGTGCTTTTATAATTAGTAAAGGACTTTTCCTTCTTGGTATTTTGCATGTGTGTTTCTTTACAAAACTATAAAATCTAAATCTTTATTTGTAAAGATTTTATTTATTTATTTTAGAGAAAGAGAGAGAGAGAGAGCACGCGTGCACTCGTGTGGGGGAGGGGTAGAGGGCGATGAGACTCTTAAGCAGACTCCACACTGAGCACAGAGCCCAACCTGGGCTCAGTCCTGTGACTCTGAGATCACAACCTGAACTGAAACCAAGAGTCAGACACCTAACCCAACTGTGCCATCCAGGTGCCCCCTCTAAATCTTTATTTGTAATTTTCTTTGTACAGTATACCAAATAAATATATAGTAACTGAATTAGAGGGGAATTGAAAAAAAATTTAAATATCACTTATTTAACAAGCGTTCACTAGAAACTGCTTAATAGTGAAGTTAATACTGCATAAAATTACATTGGGGACTGTATTTAACCAAGTAAAAAAAATAAGAAAACAAGAATGATTTTAAAAATTAAGATTCAAGGGAAAAGTAGAAATTTCTAGAGAAATGGATCCCAGCTGTGTCTATTTTGAATATAGAATGAAATCAAATTAACTTTTCTTCTTCATATGCCAAACCTACTTACCTTGTGACAACCTCTTTGCTGCTCAAGGAATGAGAGTGGGTGTTCAGAAAGGTCCTTAATAGCCCCCCAAATGTAAGGCTCTGAAGAAAAGAGGCAGCAGGGCATTGCAGTGAGTTTCTGGATATACTTGAGGAAGGAGTGTGTGTGTGTGTGTGTGTGTGTGTGAGAGAGAGAGAGAGAGAGAGAGAGGAGAGGGGAGGCAGGGAGCTGAACAAACATTTATCTGTTAATCCTATCCTGGCAAGGCATTATTCCAAGAAATCCATAGTGAGAAAAAAGTCCAAGTGAGGCAGAGAAGAAGGAGGGAAAATAAAAACCAGAAGATATGAACAGACACTTCTCCAATGAAGAT
>PISX010012632.1:13779-60060 GCA_004024625.1 Mellivora capensis
CATCACTAGCCATCAGGGAGATTCAAATTAAAACCACATTGAGATACCACCTCACACCAGTTAGAATGGCCAAAATTAGCAAGACAGGAAACAACGTGTGTTGGAGAGGATGTGGAGAAAGGGGAACCCTCTTACACTGTTGGTGGGAATGCAAGTTGGTGCAGCCACTCTGGAGAATAGTGTGGAGATTCCTCAAGAAATTAAAAATAGAGCTTCCCTATGACCCTGTAATTGTGGACCCGCCAAACTGTGGAAAGAACCAAGATGCCCTTCAATGGACGAATGGATAAGGAAGATGTGGTCCATATACACTATGGAGTATTATGCCTCCATCAGAAAGGATGAATACCCAACTTTTGTAGAAACATGGACGGGACTGGAAGAGATTATGCTGAGTGAAATAAGTCAAGCAGAGAGAGTCAATTACCATATGGTTTCACTTATTTGCGGAGCATAACAAATAACACGGAGGACATGGGGAGATGGAGAGGAGAAGGGAGTTGAGGGAAATTGGAGGGGGAGATGAACCATGAGAGACTATGGACTCTGAAAAACAACCTGAGGGTTTTGAAGGGGTGGAGGGGTGGGAGGTTGGGGGAGCCAGGTGGTGGGCATTAGGGAGGGCACTCATTGCATGGAGCACTGGGTATGGTGCAAAAACTATGAATTCTGTTACGCTGAAAAGAAAAAAAACAAAAACAAAAACAAAAACCAGGAGGTCCATTACCAGCCTGACCACAGCGTCACAAAAGGCACAGCTGATTGTTTTGTCTGATGAGACATCTGAGAGGCCATATGCTGCATCTCAAAACAGTGCATTATAGGAGGACTAGGGGTAAACCATTTAACTTCGAGTTCTTTCCAATGTCATATCTCTCATTGGTCAGCCATTGGAGCACTATCACCCCTGTAACTTGGCCTTGTGTTACTGGGCAGCTCTCGGCATGTGACAGCTGCATGTGAAGAGCTTCTCATTGGGCGGAAGCAGACGTAACAGGGTCTTTGTGACTGGCGGGGGGGGGGGGCGGCGAGGGAAATTCTGTGAGCCATCTCTAGGGTCACTCTCATGCGGAAGTGGGCAGGGCCAAGCTGATCTGGGGTCGTGTGTAAACTGAGGTCAGTATACACACTTCAGATCATCTCTAGTCTTAAATTTTGCATAGCCATAAACAAAAATACCAACATTTGTTTTCTGCTTACCATATTCCAGGTTTTATCCTAAGCATTTGATTTCCATGATCTCTTCTAATACTAAAACACATGTAAGAAAGGCACTCTTGGGCGCCTGGGTGGCTCAGGTCATGATCTCAGAGTCCTAGGATCGAGTCCCGAATTGGGCTCTCTGCTTGGCAGGGAGCCTGCTTCCTCCTCTCTCTGTCTGCCTACCTCTCTGCCTACTTGTGATCTCTCTCTGTCAAATAAATAAATTCTTAAAAAAAAAAAGAAAGACACTCATTTCTATTTAATAGATAAGTGAACTGAGGCAGAAGGGGTACAAGTGGAGTTGGGAGGAATTGCCTAATAAATCTTGATCACAAAACATCTAAGCCTTACTCTGACAAAGCTGGAGAGAACCAATTAAATCCATGGAATGAGGAATGTACTTTAATTTTATTACTTTCCAAACAATTGACTTCAATAGTTTCAGATTTCATAACCAGTTTATGGATAACAATTAACTTATAAGGACAAATTCCAGTTGACTATTTTTTTTTTAAAGATTTTATTTATTTATTTGACAGAGAGAGATCACAAGTAGGCAGAGAGGCAGGCAGAGAGAGAGAGAGGAGGAAGCAGGCTCCCCACCTAGCAGAGAGCCGGATGCGGGACTCGATTCCAGGATCCTGAGATCATGACCTGAGCTGAAGGCAGAGGCTTAACCCACTGAGCCACCCAGACACCCCCCAGTTGACTATCTTTTAAAGAAGTGCTACAATCAGTGTCTTCTTGGCCAGACCATTTTTTATTTACTCTTCTCTTCAGATGTCTTCCTTTTGATGATTTCATTGCAATGTAGTATCTCCTTCAGAAGAAAAAAGGAAAAGAAAAGAAATTCAGTGGGCACTCATGCAATATCAGATCCCCCAAAATGACTGAATGTAAAGAAGTGGTCTAAAGAAAATCCTCAGGAATCTAGAGGTTTTTATTTAGTGACCATCTTCTATTGCCACAAATAATTTAGCATTGATGGCATAAAAGAGTACTTTAGTAGGATGAGCTTGAAATACTGAATTGAAAATTACTGCACTCTGATCATTCATTAGTGACTTTTCAAAGAATGGGCTACTGTGGATAACTTAGCAGCCAACTGAAAAAAAAATGCCATAAGCCAAGCTGATTATTTTACTGTCATTCAGCTGATGAATAAAGTGGATGTGGGCTTGGTGTTATGATTAATAATAAGTCACTTGGTTACGTGTTATGTGCACAAAGAAAATTCCACATCTTGACCTTGGGAAAAAATAGGCTTGTAATTTGGGGGGTAGTCTTAATGTAATTACTACCATCTGGGCCTTTCACTGAATCCCCCCCCCCATTTCTAATACTGTTAGCAGGAATATCCTTGATTCTGTTATTGAGGATCCCTTGGCATAATAGTGACCTCACAGGAATGATTAATGACTCTTAATCAGAGAATGGGGGACAGGATTCCAAGCACCAGTTGGAACACTGAATATAATTAGCATATTCACTTTTCAGAAGACAGTCACTTTTTTGTCAGTTTGTGCTCTAGTGCTTTGGCTGAAACGGGTAAGTAATTATTTCACATCCCTTTATTTATTGTAGTGACCTCTAATACTAAGCATGCTTTTAATTTTGGGAGAAGACTGCCTGTTGCGTGACTTCTTAGGGTCTACACTTTTGATGTTGGATAGTTTGTCCTTGGTAATAGTCTAATTATCCCTCTGGAGGAGATGTTTTGTTTTCAAAGTGGATTTTTCATGGCTTAAATCGGATACCCCAAAGCTGCCAAGTAATAAAAGAGATGGTTAAGATTCTAAATCTTCTTGCCTAACTACTAACTAAAAGCCAGAAGTGTTGGTGTTATTTTGGTGACCACAGTATTGCATTCTTCTTGCAAAACTGCATAATTGAAGGGGTGGGGTCTGGTTTGCATTCCATCGAAACTCACTTTTATAGCCCTTAGAAAGCTGGAAATTTGCTTCATGTTTAACATCTCTTTCCACAAAAGGTTCATCCTTTTTTCACGTTAAGTCATTGAAAAACATCGATGTTCAGGGTTTTTTCAAATCAAAGCAATGAATATCCTTAATATCTTTTTGTACTGAAATATGTTCCAATTGTATCCTCTATTGTTGATCCATTACTTTTTTGTTCAGTCTTCATGTGCCAAATAATTTAGTTCCAACTTTATCTCTTTTTTTTTCTCCCGACTTTATCTCTTAAATAATAAATAACATTTCATTGGTGAGCAAATGCATGTCTAAAATCTGTTTTGATGAGCTGGAGATTTTCCACCTTGTGGGAAGCATTTCAGAGCATTTCTCCTCCCTATGTTGCACTTAGCCTGGAAAGAAGTTCTTAATGCCTGGATACAGTTTCTGTCCCTGCTCCCTTTCCCCCCACCTAGAATTGACAGAAGATGGGAACCAAAGAAAAAAATCAAACAATGAATCTCAAAGGAAGACCCAGAAGTAAATATCTGAGCCAAAAAAAATCTGAGTCAGAGATAGCATTAAAATAGTTACAGTTACGGAATGAGGAATTAAAGAGAAATGGCAAACGTGACAAAGTCCCCTAGACAGTCTGCCATAGCCCCGTGACTGAAAGTCCTGCCAGTTTCCAACTCTCTTCCCTAAACCATTCCATATGGATGTCTAGCTTGTGCTGGAAGGAGGCAGATTTTTATACCTGCCTTAATAACATACCTGGGCCTCCCTTATCTCCCTGTTCTGTGCAAACTCAGAGCCCACTGCCACCACAGCAATTTCGTTAGTCTTCTTTTCCTCCAGGTGAAATAAACAGTAATCACTATTTATGAGAGAATAGCTCTTTACCGTCCAGGTTAGTGACTTAATTACCCCTCAAATACTTTCCAGTCAGGGTCTACTAACTTGCAGATATAATATTGCTGGGCCATATGGGCTGGGTCTTCGTACAGCCAACATAACTGTCGTTGTGCGGCAAATTATAATGTAAAATTAATGTGACTTCCAGTTTTAGTCAAATACAGATAAAAATCCTTCAGGCTTTATGCCACCTTCCCCATTAGCAGTATCTTTTCATTTTCCCCCTTTATTCCTAAATGCAGGAAAATTCTTTCTTGCAGTTGTATTTCAAATGGCTCAGATATCCCTGCCCAAGTGAATAACTCTAGACTTATTTGCATTCCAAATTCCCCCTCTTTAGTGCCCATTTGTTTCATTTTTTGCCTTGTTTTAGCTCATTTTTCATTGCATTTTTTCCCTAAAACTATTTTTAAAAACTTGAATTTTTCTGCCCTTTTATGTCTTATTAAAGTCTAAACTGACTATAATCCCTTTCATGCCACTAAGCAGGGAATATTCCCTGAATTCTAAAAACAAAATCATTTTCCACTTCTAAATTCATATTTCATTCAAATTTTGGAAATATTTCTTTACCTTCTGTTCATAAGTAGATAATTATCAATTCTTAGCTAAAGAGATAGGAAATTTTGTCTACATTTAAAAAATCTTCTATAGAATGTAATTATTCTTTTAGTCTTATAAGTTATAGTGAAATTAACCAGTTCCCATCCAGTTTATTGCCTCATACTGGAAAATGTCACACATCAGGCATCAGACATTTAAGAAGTGGCTACTGCCCAACTTCTGTGCCCAAGAGTGAGTATGACTTTAAGAACAGTTGGCAGATTCAGCTCTGATCGTGATCCCAGAGTCCTGGGATCGAGCCCCGCGTCAGGCTCTCTGCTTAGCGGGGAGCCTGCTTCCTCCTCTCTCTCTCTCTCTCTCTCTCTCTCTGACTGCCTCTCTGCCTACTTGTGATCTCTATCTGTCAAATAAATAAATAAATAAATAAGAACAGTTGGCAGACCCTTGAAGGAATGAACAGGACAGACATAGATGCTTGTCTCTTAAGAGTTAACTCAAGGTCCACCCACGTGTCCTATCACCTACCCATTATATGAAGGTACTTTGTGAATACTAGAATTATATAAGTATAAATTCTTCTTTTTTGGTAATCTTTTTAAATGCTAATTATAATCGCTATGGTTACTGTTAACATTTCAGTGTAACAGAAAAGGTTTTGGAGCCAAACAGACGTATTTGAACTCCAGTTCCACCATTGTGTGGTCTCAGACAAGTGAGTTGGCTTCTGTAAGTCTTGGTGGCCTTATCTGTGAAACAGCACATAAGAAAACCTACTTAATTGTGTGGATATAATTATATATTTAAAGTACTATTCTACTATCTGACACATAGTATTTCCAAGCTCTTTAATAAAAATTATCATCAAGGGACGCCTGGGTGGCTCAGTCGGTTAAGCGGCTGCCTTCGGCTCAGGTCATGGTCCCAGCGTCCTGGGATCGAGTCCCACATCGGGCTCCTTGCTCAGCAGGGAGCCTGCTTCTCCCTCTGCCTCTGCCTGCCACTCTGTCTGCCTGTGCTCACGCTGTCTCTCTCCTCCTCTCTCTCTGACAAATAAATAAATTAAAAAAAATTATCAATACCACATCTACTTCAAAAAAGTGTTTTAAGACATAAAAGAAGTGATTTAGCAATATCAAATCAGAGTTCAAGCACGAGAATAATATTGAAATCACTGATTATAAAGATTTCTTCAGTTTTATGAGCAACAGGAATTAACTTTGATGTCTTCAGAACCTTCAGATTACCAGGAAGAAACGGTATCTGAGACATTTCTATAAGCCCAGAAACTGTGTAGAAGGTAGCTCTCAGGGAGGGTTATGAGTGCTCTATAAGATGCATATCAGTCTCATTGGAAATTCCTACCCATCCAATCTCCTTACTTTAGAGATATGAGGAATCTGGATTTCAGAGCGTTTATGACAGCCAACAGGTGGTATTGCTGAGTACTAGTTTGCTTCCCAAACTAGTTTGTGTTGAATGATCCTTCCATATGGAGTTATTTTGAGTCAACTAGAAAATCTGCAAGAACATCAAAATAATGTTCTTTCTTCCTCTGGCCTCAGTAATGACTGGTTAAGAATGCTTTGGAGCAAATATCAAAGCAGTTGCAGATCCTCAGTGTTCCAGAATAGCTATTTTAAGTTCTCCAAGGAAAAATTCCTGATAAAGACCTTTTTTCACAGTAACTAAAAAGGCTTCTGGCTCTCTTGTCAGAGAGTGGCTATTGAGACCTCAAATACAAGATGATCTCCTTTGAAGTGGCAGGAGGGAATGAACAGAACTCTAGAATGGACATCAGAAAACTCCTTGATCCTAGTAATAACTCAAGTCTACCTTTTATGTGGCATGAAGTGAACTTTATATATCTCTGAATTTCAAGTTATTTTTGACTCTTCTTTTTTTCTCACACATACCATACTTAGTCCAGCAAACAACGTGAGGGTGCTATCTTTAAAATACCTCCAGAATCTGACCACTACTCAGCATTTCCACTGCTACCTCCTTCATCTAAGCTGCCATCATTTCTTTTCTGGACAGTTAAATCTTCTAATGAATCTGCCTGCTTCTACCCTTTTCTGCTCAACCCATTAATTAGTAAGGGTAACCTCAGAGTTTGTTAGCCAGACTTCCAGAATGGATCTGTCCCTTGTTTAACAACCTTAATTTGTCCCTAAAAACCCTGCTACTAAGTGAAACCCTGGTCTTTTATAAAAGAGAGTATTTTCTTTAATTTAAATGTCTTTAATTATGACTAATTCCATTGTAACCCAAAATACACAAAAACTGTATACAGATAGGAACCTATTTTAATTGAACAATATTGTTCAATTGTCATAACATTGTATAAGCAATTAACATCAAATTGAAGATAAATTGTGCATAAAATATAATGACATGAAGGTTTATTTTACTCAGCAAAGAGGAAAAGACTTAGTGGGCTTTCGTTGGTGGACATGTGTTGAAGGTCATTGTTCTTTGCAGGCTATATTCTTCCTTCTGAACAATTTTCTTTAGTAATGTTTTCAACAATTTGAAGGATCATGGTTATTTTGTACTCAAAGTACACTAAAGTTATGGTATAGAAGCATTCTGTGGTATAGAAGCATAGAAATATACCTTTAGTCAAAATAATAGCTAAAGATGAAAGCACTTGGAAAGATTAAATAGTCTATGTAGGACATATAGAATGAAAAGTGATAAAAATGTTATCTCTTCATCTTTCTGGCTAGGCATACTTAGGCAAAATAAAACATCTTTAGTTTATCTGAACATGGTGCACCGTTCAAAATTTGTTCTGATGTTTGGTGACTAATAGCTGTTGAGTCACATAGAATAAATAACATGTTTTCCTCAAAAATGGCAATGTCAAAATATATTTCTTATGCTTATTTGCTTTCTGTGCTTTAGGAAATAAAGATCACTATATCAAAAGAAGAAAGAGTTGTTTAGAAAATGGGGCAGCTTTTCAAGAGTCATTATGGCAAAGAGTGGTTAACTGAATGGGCACTGTGTATGGCAAATCTGGGTTTACTGGTCTTTTACTAAGGTCCTCAGTACTTTATATGGCACTGTAGAACAGTGGTAGCTCATTTATAAACGAAGAATCAGAATACAGGGAAGGGTGTTCACCTAACATATTTCACAAGTAATTAATTCAACATGCATTTTTAAAGTACCTATTATATAACAGGTACCCTGATAGAACAGGTAAGCCAAAAAAGAAGAGGGCTATCCTCATTCTTAAGGATTCCTCAGACTTGGGGAAGGGGAGGGCAGATGTATAAACTTTGTTATAATAATATTGCAAGCACTATAATATGGAGCACTCTGCACATCCTTGCCCACACTTGCTATGTCTTGTCTTTTTTCTTTTTTTAAGCCATTCAAATAGGTGTGAGGTGATATCTCACAACAGTTGTGATTTTCATTTCCCTCTTGATGAATGATGAGCATCTTTTCTTGAGTCTCTTGGTAATTTGTAAGTCTTCTTTGGAAAAATGTCTATTCAGGTCCTCTGCCCATTTTTTAGATAAGATTTTATTCACTTGTTTGAGAGAAAGAGGGAGAGAGCATGGGGGGAGGGGAAAGGAGGAAAAGGGAAAAACAGATATCCCGCTGAGCAAGGAGCCCAACATGGGGCTTGATCCCAGGACCCTGTGACTATGGCCTGAGCTAAAGGCAGATGCTTCACTGACTGAGCCACACAGGTGCCCTGGTCCTCTGCTCATTTTTAAGTGAGTTGGGTTTTTTGTTTTTTTGTTTTTTGGTGTTGAGTTGTATTAATTCTTTATATATTTATTCCTAATCCCTTATCAGATATATCATTTATAAATATCTTCTTGCATTCAGGAGGTTATCTTATTGTTTTGTTGATAGTTTATTTCATGGTGCAAAAGCTTTTTATTTTGGTGTAGTCCTAATAGTTTAATTTTGCTTTTGTTTCCCTTGCTTAAGGGGACATATCTAGAAAAATGTTGCTATGGCTTATGTTAAAGAAATTACTGCTGTTTTCTTCTAGGGGTTATATGGTTTCAGGTCTTACATTTAGGTCTTTAATCCATTTTGAGTTTATTTTTGTGTATGGTGTGAGAAAGTGGTCCAGTTTCATTTTTTTTTGCATGCAGCTGTCCAGTTTTTATAGCATATTTGTTGAAGAGATTGTTTTTTTCCCATTGTATGTTCTTGTCTCCTTTGTCATAGATCAATTAACTGATATACATGAGTTTGTTTTGGGGCTCTCTGTCCTTTTCCATTGGTCTATGTGTCTGTTTTTGTGTCAGTATCATACTACAGCTTTGTAGTACATCTTGAAATCTAGTATTGTGATACCTCCAGGTTTGTTCTTTCTCAAGATTGCTTTGGCTATTCACGGTCTTCTATGGTTACATACAATTGTGGTATTATTTGTCCTAATTCTTTGAAAAACGGTTGCTGTTTGGATGATGATTGCATTATATATGTAGATTGCTTTGGGTTGTTCAGACACTTTAATAATATTGGTTCTTCCAGTCCCTGAGCATAGAATATCTTTGTATTTGCTAGTGTCATCTTCAATATCTTTACTCAGCATTTTATAGTTTTTTGAGCACAGGTTTTTTTTGTTTGTTTGTTTGTTTGTTTTGGTTTTTTTTTTTACCTCTTTGGTTAAGTTTGTTCTTGTGTATTTTATTCTTGTTGGTGCAATTGTAAAGGGGATTGTTTTCTTAATTTCTTTTTCTATTACTTCATTATTAGCATAAATAAATGTAACTGATTCTGTATATTAATTTTATATATATGACTTTATTGAGCTCATTTATTAGTTTTAGTAATTTTTTGGTGGAATCATTAGGGTTTTCTACAATAATATAATGCTATCTGCAAATAGTAAAAGTTTTATTTCTTTGTTACCAATTTGGATGCTTTTACTTCTTTTTCTTGTCTGATTACTGTGGCTAGGACTTCCAATACTATATCGAAGAGAAGTGATGAAAATGGACATCTTGTCTTTTTCCTGATCTTTGAAGAAAAGCTGTCAGGTTTTTTTTGCCACTGAAAATGATGTCAGCTGTGGTTTTTTCATATATAGCCTTTATTATGTTGAGGTATGTTCCCTATAAACCTACCTTTTGAGAGTCTTTATCATGAATGAATGTTGTACTTTATCAGATGCTTTTTCTGCATCTATTGAGTTGATCATGTGATTTTTATCCTTTCTTTTGTTAATATAATGTAACACATTGTTGTTTTGTGAATATTGAACCACCCTTGCCTTCTTGAAATATAAATCCCACTTGATCACGTTGAATATTTTGTTAATGAGTTGTTGGATTCAGTTTGCTAATATTTTGTTGAGGACTTTTTATCTATGTTCATCAAAGATACTAGCCTGTAATTTTCTTTTTTTTTTTTAATTTGGTAGTATCTTTATTTGGTTTTGGTATCAGGAGAATGCTGGTCTCAATAAATTTGGAAGCTTTTCTTCCTCTTCTGTTTTTTGGAACAGTTTCCAATCGTTTTGGGAAGGGAATCCTTGTACACTGTTAGGAGGGATGCAAATTGGTGCAGTCACTGTGGAAAACAGTCTGGAAGTTCCTTGAGAAAATGAAAAATATAATTACCACATGATCTAGTAATTCCACTACTGGATATTTACCTTAAGAAAAAAAACAACAAACTGTAATTTGAAAAGATATATACACTATGTTTATTGCAGCATTATTTACAATAGCCAAGATATGAAGGAAACCAAGCATCCATCCATAAATCAATGGATAAAGATATCGCATGTGTACACACACACACACACACACACACACACACACACACTGGAATATTACTCAACCATGAAAAAGAATGGGCTCTTGCCATTTGAAACAAGATGGATGGACTTAGAGGGTATAAGGATAAATGAATTAAGTCAAAGAAAAATACCATATTATTTCACTCATATATGGAATTTAGGAAATAAAATGCATGAACAAACAAAGAGACCAGAAAAACAAACAAACAAAAAAAGCCAGACTCATAAATAGAGAGAACAAACTGGTGGTTTCCAGAGTGAGGTAGGTGGGGGGATGGGTGAAATAGATAAAGGGGATTAGGAGTATACATATGGTGATAAGTACCAACTAATGGATAGAATTGTTGCATTATTATATTGTACTCCTGGAACTAATAACAATGTATGTTAATTACACCTTAACAACAGCAAAAAAAATACAGAGTGCTCTGGGAGCAGATAGGAGGGAGCCTCTAATTCTCCTGGAGTAGGGTGAAATTTTTAAGGAGCAACACAGAAAAAGAAACATCT
This sequence comes from Mellivora capensis, assembly GCA_004024625.1. Lineage (NCBI taxonomy): Eukaryota > Metazoa > Chordata > Mammalia > Carnivora > Mustelidae > Mellivora > Mellivora capensis. The sequence continues at coordinate 24,667 of PISX010012632.1, forward strand.
TAAGATGAACTTTGAAAGGGCAAATAACCTAAAAATAGAAGTGAAGCTGGGAACATGGGTAGTCTAGGTAGAAGGATAGTATCTGAAATGGTGTAGAGTCACTAAAAAGAGTCTTTTCCTTGGAGCACCAGGGAGTCTCAGTTGATTAAGCATCTGCCTTTGGCTCGGGTCATGATCCCAAGGGTCCTGGAATCAAGCCCCATGTTGGGCTTCCTGCTTCTCATGTTAGGAGCCTGCTTCTCAGAAGCTCTCTTTCCTGCTTATGCTCTCTCTCGCTATCTCTGTCACTATCTGCCACTCTCTCTCAAATAAATAAATAAATAAATAAATAAATAAAATCTTTTAAAAAAAGTTTTTTCCTTAAGGTGGCACCTTCCATTTATGAGCTTTCATCAGTGTTGATTGTGCTTTGTTTCGTATTTAGACAATGAAATCTACTGAAAGGCTAAATAAGGAGAAAAATGATCATGATTTCTACCCACAGGGATGTTGTAGAAGTATCACTTACTGCTCGAGTCAACAAAACAGTTCACCCAAAACTTGATGACATAAAGCAATAGCCATTTGATTATGCTTATGAATTATATAGGGCAGAAATTTGAAGAATAGCAAGGAAGGCTTGACTCAGCTTCATGATATCCCAGTACTCAACTGGGAATATTGGAAAGGTGGGCTAATTTAAATGGCTGGGAGTTGGAATCATCTGAAGTCTCCTTCACTCAGATGGGTAGCACCAAAGCTGAGATGATTTGAAAATGTGTTCAATGCAGAACACTATACATGAATTCTCTAGATTGCCTAGGCTTCTCCCAGCATAGATACTTGGTACAAAAATGGAGTGTCCTTAGAGAAAGCATCCCTAAAAATCAGCATCCCAAAGAATGAAATGGAAGGTGTGTGGTTTTCACTGAAAGAGCCTCAAATGTAACAGAATGTCACTTTCTCTGTCTTTTATTGGTTGATGTAGTCCCAACTGAAATAAAATGGTCATATACCCCATCTTTCCATGACAGGGGTGTTAAGGAATTTTTAACCATTTACTTAAATCCCCACATTTGACACATTATAAAATGTTTAATAATTATACAGTGGTATTTTCGCTATAGATTATAATGGGAGAAATTTCTTTCTGGTTTAATTGTCAGGTAAAATCTTTCCTCTTTTGAGCAATTGGTATGTATTTTTAAATTTTTTATTTTTTAAATTTCTTTTCAGTGTACCAAAATTCATTGTGTATGCACCATACCCAGTACTCCATGCAATACGTGCCCTCGATAATATCCACCACCAGGCTCACCCTACTTCCCACCCCCCACCCCTTCAAAACAATTGGTGTATTTTTACTTTCTGATCACTTGAATCGTATAATTGTATTTCCCTCTGAAGTTTGGTGACTTGGAATATTTTCGTGTTGTTATTTAAAATATTTATAAAGAAGACACAGAGTAAACTGAAATCTGTTTGTAGGTGACTATAATTTGAGTTTTTTATGCATATGGACTAGGGGTAGGGGATGAAGATGGGAAGATAGGGGCCAGGTCAGAAGGGGCATATATCTCCTGCTGAGGACTGATCCACTTTATGTTATCTCATTTAACCTTTATATTTATCCTGTGGTAGAGACATTGACATTTAAATTTTATAAAGAGAATTATCAGGATAAATTACCTTTTGACTTTTGACCTTTAAAGTTCAAGAGCAGCATGATGGAATTATACTACAAATTTTGATTTTTCATTTCATTAAAACATTGTAATTTAAACAATAGCTTTTACAGAAGTTCCTACTAAAGTAATTAGACCAGTGTGTCTAGAACTATATAAAGAACCCATTTTATTTTTTTACTTTCAATTTGCCTATTGCTGACATTCCATAAAAAGAAATTTAAAGAAAAAGAAGAAAAAAGCTATAAATTACAAGCCCCCCCCCTTTTTTTTTGGTTATTAGATTCAATATGTATAAAATCTCTTTGTCAAATTGCTATGAAGTTTTTAAACTCTTACCTTCAATTTCTGTACTTTACTTGGCAATAGTTTTTGGACCACCACCTATCTACAGACAACTTTGAGTAATACTGACCTAGAGGATTAGATTTATACAGAAAGCACATTTTTCATGTCTTGATCTCTCATCCAAAACTTAGTTACTAGTCTGCCCTGAGTGGCCATCTCAGTCAGCTTTTTTAGCTTGGGTTGTTTTTGTGTTTTTTTTTTTAAGAGTTGAATACAACTGTTTTCAGTGATTTATGCAGAAGGGTCAACTTACTCCCAATGGCCTGGGGAATTGTCAGTGCCTTGCCCATTGTTTAGCCGCAGCCAGTGTTCAAAGACCAGAGTGATTAAGCAATGGCATATGCATGATATGCTTATAATTTACAGGCAGCCGGGCCCTTCCTGCAGAGTTCTTGCTTGTATTGAATGGTAAAGAGAGACTGGATCTATTTGAATGCTGTCTGTATATGGGAAGTAGAAGGTGGCTCTATCTTGATGCTGTATTTGTGTTTGCCAAAAAAGTACTCTAAAAATATCACATGTCTATAGAAAATGTGTGTGGATTAGAATTTTTCTTTGCATAGCCTGGCTGAAATTTTGTTAGGATTTTGTGGTAGACTGTATGCTACATGAGTACTTCCTAAGCTGCTTTTCCAAGAAATAGAAAGGAATGCAGTTTCAATTTAATATCAGAAGAATTTGTCAGTTTTGGATGCCTCATGAGGTTTGGCAACATCAGATTGGCATAACATTTTCCAAAGTGAATTTAAAGGGATTAGAGTTTACTTGCCCTGATTCTTATCCTTCAGCAGATGACTTCTCAGAATAAGGCATTGTAAAGAAAACTATGGTAGACTAGCCCACCTAACACAAGTAGACTGTCAACTTGTTCAATATGTTAGTATCCCTAAGTGTAGTTGTCAACATTTATTGTACATTGAAAGCACTGGAGGAGCTTTTAAAAAATGCTGATTCCTGGACCTCATCTAGATCTAAATTCATTATTCTGGATTAGCACCTAGGCATGGATGCTTTTTAAAAGCTCACATAATAATTCTACTGGTCATCAAGGTTGTGAACCACTGCCCTCAACTAAAGGATACCATGATGGCTGAGTCAATATTACTGGGGTCAAATTCTGTTCTCGTTATGTTACAGAAAAATTTTGCTTCAATAATTGATGAAAGTAATATATGTGCTTACTACCTTTATTGTTGTATGTAAAAATCCAATCAATTTGAGAAATAAATATATGACAAATAAATAACTAAAAATAATTTGTTGAGCACTGATACGGACTAATTATACTATCCCAGTTTATCCTCACAGTGTTAAAGAAGTCAGCTTATTATTTTGGTTTTAGAATTACAATTACAGAGGTACAAATAGCTTATGAAAATTATCTACGGTCCTAAGTGAAAAGAAAAAAATGATAGAGCCCTGGGAGTTTTGGTTTGAGGCCTAGTATCTTTTTATTTATTGACTACCTAGCATTTTTAAGTCAATGTCTTCTCCCCACTGATACTTTTTTGGCCCAGTATATGTCTCCACTCTTCCACGGGCTACCTTTTCCCCCAGTACCTCTGGATTCTAAATTAAAATTTAAGCTCAATTCCCTGCCAGGTTTTGGATTGTCCATAATCTGTTCCTGGTGTATTCCCTAACATTAGCTCTTTCTCCCACTATTTCCCATTTCAATTTGTCATCTTTGAGTTATCTTTGACCTAGAAATGCTACCAATTTCTGGATATTACTTTTGTATCCTATCCTTTACTGAATTAATGTATTACTTCTAGTTTTTGGTGGAGTTTTTAGGATTTTCTATGTGTAGTATTCTGCTATCTGCAAATAGTGAGTGTTTAACTTTTTCTGGTCTGATTGCTGTGACTAGGACTTCTGGTTCTATATTGAGTGAAAGTGGTAAATGGACATCCTTGTCTTGTTTCTGATCTTAGAGGGAAAGCTCTCCATTTTTCGCCATTCAGTATGATGTTGTTAGCTGTGGGTGTTTTCTATATGGCCTTTATGATGTTGAGGGTGTGTGTGTGTGTGTGTGTGTGATATTATTGAGATATTTTACTGAAAGAAAATATCATTAACAGAAGTTAAGTGCAAAAAACAACTTTCCAAAACCCTTATGTAGCTATTTAAGGCTGTTTCTAAAATGATGATTTGTTTGTATTCTTTTTTTTTTGGTAGTTTAATGACACTTTAAAGGTAATGCACACATAATAATTTTTAAAATCTCAAACAACACCTAAAAAAATGAATGTATATTGTAAAGAGTCTTCCAACCCTGTCAGGTTCCCAGTACCCCAACCCAATGGCAACCAAGCTAACCAATTTTTGCATTTTATTTAAGACATATTTTTTTAAATTAACATATAATGTATTATTTGTTTCAGGGGTACAGGTCTTTGATTCACCAGTCTCATACACAACTCATAGCACTCACCATAGCACATACCCTCCCGAATGTCCATCACCCAGCCACCCCATCTCTTCTACCCCGCTCCCCTTCAGCAACCCTGTTTGTTTCCTATGATTAAGAGTCTCTTATGCTTTGTCTTTCAAACCATTTAATCTTTTTAATTTTTCCCTCCCTTCCCTTATGATCCTGTTTTGTTTCTTAAATTCCACATATGAGTGAAATCATATGATAGTTGTCTTTCTCTGGTTAACTTAGTTCACTTAACATGATATCCTCTAGTTCCATCCATGTCGTTGCAAATGGCAAGATTTCATTTTTGGTGGCTGCATAGTATTCCATTGTGTACACACACACACACACACATATACCACATCTTCTTTATCCATTCATCTGTTGATGGACATCTAAGCTCTTTCCATAGTTTGGCTATTGTGGACATTATAGCTATAAACATTGGGGTGCACGTGCCCCTTTAGATCACTGTGTTTGTATCCTTTGTGTAAATGCCCAGCAGTGCAATTACTGGGTTGTAGGGTAACTCTATTTTCAACTTTTTGAGGAATCTCTATACTGTTTTCCTGAGTAGCTGCACCAGCTTGCATTCCTACCAACAGTGTAATGGGATTCCCCTTTCTCCACATCCTCACCAACATCCATTGACTGAGATTCCTGACTTGTTAATTTTAGCCTAACTGGCGTAAGGTGGTATCTCATTGTGGTTTTGATTTGTATTTCCCTGCCAGGTGATGTTGAGGATTTTTTCATGTGTCTGTTGGCCATCTGGATGTCTTCTTTGGGGAAATGTCTGTTCATGTCTTCTGCCCATTTCTTTTCTGGATTATTTGTTCTTTGGGTGTTGAGTGTGAAGTTCTTTATAGATTGGAAACTAGCCCTTTATCTGAAAAAACATTTGCAGATATCTTCTCCCCTTCCATAGGTTGTCTTGGTTTTGTTGACTGTTTCCTTTGATGTGCAAAAGCTTTTTATCTTGATGAAGTCCCAATAGTTCATTTTGCCTTTGTTTCCCTTGCCTTTGGAAACATGTCTAGCAAGAAGTTGCTGTAGCCAAGGTCAAAGAAGTTGCTGCCTATGTTCTTCTCTAGAATTTTGATGGATTCCTGTCTCACATTTAGGTCTTTCATCCATTTTAAGTCTATTTTGTATATGGTGTAAGGAAGTGGTCCAGTTTCATTCATCTGCATGTGGCTGTCCAAACATCTGCTGAGGAGACTCCTTCTTCCATTGGATATTCTTTCCTGTTGTGTCAAAGATTAGTTGACTATAGAGTTGAGGGTTCCATTGATCTATGTCTGGTTTTGGGCCAGTATTACACTGTCTTGATGATTACAGTTTTGTAATAGAGCTTGAAGTCCGGAATTATGATGCTGCCAGCTTTGGTTTTCTTTTCAATATTCCTTTGGCTGTTCGGGGTCTTTTCTGATTCCATACAAATTTTAGAATCATTTGTTCCAGCTCTGTGAAAAACTTGATGGTATTTTCATAGGTATTGCATTGAATGTTTAGATTGCTCTAGGTAGCATACACATTTTTTTTAATTTTTTATAAATATATAAAGTATTTTTATCCCCAGGGGTACATGTCTGTGAATCGCCAGGTTTACACACTTCACAGCACTAACCATAGCACATACCCTCCCCAATGTCCATTACCCCACCCCCCTTTCCTGACCCCTTCCCCCCAGCAACCCTCAGTTTGTTTTGTGAGATTAAGAGTCACTTATGGTTTGTCTCCCTCCCGATCCCATCTTGTTTCTTTTCTTCTTTTCCTACCCCCCCCAACCCCCCATGTTGCATCTCCACTTCCTCATATCAGGGAGATCATATGATAGTTGTCTTTCTCTGATTGACTTATTTCACTAAGCATGATAACCTCTAGTTCCATCCATGTCGTCACAAATGGCAAGATTTCATTTCTTTTGATGGCTGCATAGTATTCCATTGTGTATATATACCACATCTTCTTTATCCATTCATCTGTTGACTGGTTCTTTCCATAGTTTGGCTATTGTAGACATTGCTGCTATAAACATTCGGATGCACGTGCCCCTTCAGATCACTACGTTTGTATCTTTAGGGTAAATACCCAGTAGTGCAATTGCTGGGTCATAGGGTACTTCTATTTTCAACTTTTTGAGGAACTTCCACGCTGTTTTCCAGAGAAGTTGCACCAGCTTGCATTCCCACCAACAATGTAGGAGTGTTCCCCTTTCTCTGCATCCTCGCCAGCATCTGTCATTTTCTGACTTGTTAATTTTAGCCATTCTGACTGGTGTGAGGTGATATCTCATTGTGGTTTTAATTTGTATTTCCCTGATGCCGAGTGATGTGGAACACTTTTTCATGTGTCTGTTGGCCATCTGGATGTCTTCTTGGTAGCATACACATTTTAATGATACTTGTTCTTCCAGTCCATGAGCATGGGATGTTTTGCCATTTCTTTCTATTTTCCTCATTTTTTAATGAGTGTTCCATAGTTTTCTGAGTACAGATCCTTTGCCTCTTTGGTTAGGCTTATTCCTAGGTATGTGTACCATTTTTGGTACAGTTGTAAATGGGATTGACTCTTTAATTTCTCTTTCTTCTGTCTCATTGTTAGTGTACAAAAATGTTGAGGTTTTGATGTGAGAATATATATCTTGCAAGTTGAACTTAAAATCCTCCCTTAGTAATAATTTTGCAAGTCACAATTACTGTATTTTTTTAATTATGTGTATTACTCTGAAGTCAGGTCTTTATGATATCAAATGTGTGGTTATCTGAAAATATTTTCAATTACTTGATCAATACATACAAATAACCTGGACCAAAGAGAAAGCATAGATATGAGAGTTTCAGCAATCTTCTACAAGTTCAAAATAAAAAAAAAATAATTTCATACTTACACATTACTTGGTGTCGCAAGTTTTGTAGACAATGTGAAAAAACACTTTCCTAGAACTGTGATACTATTTAGACATTCATATCATTTCAATCCCAATTGTTATGAAAAGAACAGTTTCTATAGTTTGAAGTTTGAGCAAAAGTATAAAATAGGATGTAAAGATTTCACTAGGTTGTGTTGTTACTAACAAAATCAGATATGAGTCTTGTAGGTAGTTAATACAACATATTGATCCAGCAGAAGTAGCCAGTATCATTTTGTAGCTAATCATTTTGGTCAATTTGTTAATAAATCAAACTCATGAGTGTTTGTGAAACAGAAGAGATTGTCTTTTCATTTTCAACCAGATGTTACTGACAGGATTAAACACGGGAGTGAATCAATTCAGACAAAAACATCAAGGAGATAAAATTAGAGGAAAAATTCTATTAAGTTAATACCCTATTTAGAGAAGGACTAACTTAATATCTTTATAAGGCCATATTTTCCAGGAAAGAATATTTTTAATTTTAATAGATTATATGATGTAGTAACAAAATTAATTTCAAAGTCATTAGAAATACATATTTTTTATTTTGTATTTCCTAATTCACGTTCCCATATTCCCATCATAAAATAATTTTTCCCAAAATTGGTTTATTTGTGAAGATTTTTAAAACTACTCTTCATCTCCAAGGTTCATCCTGTGACTTATCATTCATTGTACCAGATAATATTCAGTTTAAAGAACACATATTTCCTTATTAATATTCTGTAATATATTTCTCAGGCTCATTGTTCAATAAAATACAGTTTATTATATAGTATATTACTTTATTATATAGTATAATATATTATATTATATAGTATATATAGTTATATAGTATATATAGTATATTATATAGTATATATTAATATATATTATATAACATATTATATGTTATATGTTATATATTATATAACATATTTCTTTGTATCCAGATTGCTGTGTGTCATTTTCCTACTACTTCAAAATTTTTCTCTAAAAGCAAATAAGAAAGAAAAAGAAAAAGGAAACAAAATGCTGGAAACTTAATGGTTCAAGTAGGGAGAAGGGAGAAGAGCATGGAGCTGAGGCTCCAAGTCTCTCCAAAGAAAGTCATTATTCTTGAAGCGTCCTCTTTGAGGAGGAGAATCGAGCCAGGGACAATCCCTCAGCCCCAATGCCCAGCTGCCATCTGGAGAGTATATATATTCTCCATATATATTCTTTCTATATATTCAGCCCGCCACAGTGGTCTGAGGGCCGAAAGAGCTGGAGGAGCCAAAGGACCACTGGAAGTAGTTGGCTACAAGCTTCTTGGAGAGGATGCCCCATGTCTCTTGTCAGGCAGCCTAGAAGATGATGTAATCTTTCTAGAGATGCTCATCTAGCTCCCAGATGGCTGCCACATTCCCTCAATGATAGAAAAAGCACAGGGAGCACAGTTTCATTGAGGTACCACCTGGAACTTTCCCTCACCAGCTAGTGGGCATACCAGATCATGCCAGTGTTGTTGGCTACGTGTTACTGCCAAATAGGTAGTCAGTCCTATGGGCTGTCTTCAGGATTAGACTAGAGCAGATCACACATGGCCCTGTCGTGAGGCACTCCTTGCTTTTAAACAAATCATCTGAATCTGGTCTAGGGTCTGGATGGAGGAGAGAGCACACACGTATGCAAAAGACTGACAGGCTAAGCTCGTCAAAGATCTCAGGTCAGTGGCATCACATGGTCTCCAAGCCATATTTGTGCAGGCACTCACCATAGAAGCCATATGCCCAGGGAATCTGGGGGCTCTAGTGTTTCCCCAGGATCTTGGTGATGTGGTCGGCCTATTGAACATTAAGTACCAGCAGCAGGAGGAATGTTTCAATGTCCAGAAACTATGAATCATAAATCTCCTATGAAAAGGTCATTGGTCTCAGGGACTTACCACCCATACTGAACAGATCCTTGAAGTCACAGAATTGTCCAGGGACATCACCACATACTGTGACTGGTGACTCCACCCCCAGCACATTGCCCTCTTCCACCACAGTCTCTCATGCCTGAGTGCACAGGCTCTTGACTTCACTCTCCTGGATGATTTTAGGGATGTGCCCATCAGAGTCCACTGATCTTCACCCTGGTTACAGAACTAGGACCCCTACCCCTACACAGGTTAGAGCCACCACACCCCATCACATACAACTCTGACTCTGGCTCTCAGGTTCTTTGCCTTCCTTCCTAGCTTCCTTGCCAAGTTGCTTAACCTTCCATCCTGTATCTTTTTGTAGTTTTTCTTCCTTCTTACCTCTAGTCATCCTCACGCTGCTTCTCTTGATTTCTGTTCATCTCTTCTTCAGATTTTAACTATTTTTTCTTGCTTCTTTTTTTTAGGTGGGTTTTGTTATTAGTCCACATTCAATGTCCTACATTCTATCTCTTGTTCATCAGTTTATTTCCCCTTAAAAGCCAGTTAACACTCTAAAAACTATTCACAAATGTTTACCTACATGAGAATATTATATTTAGTGAAAATATTACAAGTGATATATAATATAGTAATTTAGTAGAAGTGATAGGAACACATGTTATGCATACTATCAAAGCCAATACAATGGGGAATTATATCCCTTGGAAAATGGTTTCCTGTAAGAAAAAAAAAAGTGTATAGACAATCCTAAGTGGGTGCTTAGGCAATAAATTATATTAACAAATATGAATATAAAGGATGAAACTTTGTCTTACTTTATTGTCTTTTGAATTTAAATGAGTTCTTCTGAAAATAAACAACAGTATGGAACAATTTTCCTTTCAGTTGAATTAATGAGTTTGGCCATATTTTTCAATTAATGTTAAAAATAGAAAGTATGACACATTGTGTATACATTCTTCTTTTCCTTAATTACTAATTTGCAGAGGAATGTTAAAAATAGAAAGTATGACACATTGTGTATACATTCTTCTTTTCCTTAATTACTAATTTGCAGAGGTTTAATAGGTAATTCACAATTTCAGAGAATTGAAATTAATACTGGAGAGTAATTTTGTATTGTTATGATTAACTTTTTGAATAGGGTCTATACGTGTATGTATGTGTGTCTATCATTCGTAATCCTCTGGATGGGAAGGGGGCACCTACCATTTGTCTAGGATGGTCTACACTCAGTATCAATAACTGTTGACAAAATTTATGGTAGTCAAATACAGACAAAACAACTCTAAATTCTGATAGTAACATGTTTCTTGCAATTTGACTCGCAAATTGGATAAACAGCTTCCTGAAGGAGTATTTTTAAAATGACAAAATCATCTATGCACCTTCTAGAAAGGTGTTAAAAAGCTGAGTTAAGGGAGGGAAAAGGTGAGAACAATTATCCATCTTTAGAGCATAACAAATAATCATGATGTAAATTAGGCTCTTTACATAGGGAATAAATTAGCACTCAACTTTACAAAAGAGCTTAAAAGCAAACTACCCTCATAACATCAGAAGTAAGAGAAGATGACCACATCTCTTTGCTTCGCTGTCTTGGCCAGATCAGAGTGTACAATGATAAAAAGATTGGTGGTGGTTATAACCCCAGTTTGTTTTTCCATCTTCCTTTTATGTACTGTCTTCACGGGAGAGTGTCAATATATATTGATCTTTCTTCACTACTGTGTTTTCTCCTTACCGCTCTGCCGTGAGAGGCAGACTTCGATACGTTAGCCCACTCCAACAAAAGAACAGTCTAACCAAAGTCTAATAATTCTGCAGTGTGTTGGAAAGTGTGTTTGTTTTAAGCGGTTCTTCCTAATCTGCCAGAAAACACCTCTCACACAAGACAGTGTTGTTTCTATCAGAGCGAGTGTATGAATTTTTATCTTACTTTTCTAGACACTTAATACAAATTTAAGGAACTTTTTGGAGCTTTGAAGTCCCTGAATATGTGTGATTCAGGGACATAAACAAGATTTGTCTGGTTCCGATGTGGAGATGTGATTAATTTCAGAGACTTGGTGACATTTTCAATATGCACATCAAGGATTAGGAGATATATGAGATAAAAAGCAAATGCCAAGGAGAGAACAATTATGGTTTGCTAAACACTGCATAAAACATAGGTTTTTATGCTGTTTATATATCTCCAACTGCTAGGGTTTGGAATCACATGAAGTCATAAAATGTCCCGAGCTGTATTAGTAAGGGTTTTGTGTGGGTGGAAGAACATCCTTTGAAAAGTATCATCTTGCAAGAGACTTAAGTTTTTAATTATTAGTGATGAGAAAGTATAGTGACAAGATTACCTCATTCACCATTAGGGAAAACTGCATTTTAACAAATTTGAAATATTTGCATTTGACATCTAAAGCCAGACTAGATGGCAGACATCTATGCACAGGGATTAGAGTCAAAGGCAGAGACATCTGTATTTTCAGCACTGGAATGTTAGAGTACCCAAATTTAAGCTGATTTTATAATACTGAATATGTATTACATGCCTGACAGTGAACACTGCAGTAATTTAATAAAGTGTCATTTCATTATAGAAACCCATTACTGGAGTTCAACTTCCCATGTTTCTTTCTTTCCAAACACCTTTCTTTAATGTTACTTCTTGCCTTGCCTTAGAGGATTAAAGATACTGTAATATATAATCTGATTCTGTCAGAGCGTGTGAGCCTACTCTCACTTGTTTCAAACTTTGATATAATAGTTTAAGTATTTTTTACTGTAATTTGATGCTCATAGCAAATTCACAGTTGAATTTCTATAAAGCAGAAATTTCCATTATTATGTGATTCTAGATTTCTGCTCAGTATTCTAGCTAATAATTCATAATACTTTATTTTTTTACAGTTTTTTCTTTTTTCATGGCTGTGTGATCTGCCAGTACATGAATATATCACATATCATTTATCTCTTTGTATTTTGGCTTTCCTGTTGCTTCCCAGCTTTACTGAGATATAACTGACATGTAACATTGTATAAGTTTAAGGCACACAATATATTGATTTGATACATTTATATATAGTAAAGTGACTACCAGCATAGCATTAGCTAACGACTCCATCATGTCTCCTAATTATCATTTCTTTTCTGTGGTGAGAACATTTAAGATGGACTCTCTTAAGTACATAAAACAGTATTGTGAATTATAGTTCCCATGCTGTATGTTAGATCCCCAGGACTTATTCATCCTATAACCAAAAGTTTGTACCCTTTGACCAGCATCTGCCCATTCCCCCCATCCTCCCATAATCACCTTTCTACTTACTCTGTATTTCTAGGAGTTCGTTTTTTTAGATTCCACATGTAAGTGATATCCTACAGTATTTGTCTTTCTATGACTCATTTTACTTAGCATAAAGCCCTCAAGTCCATCCATGTTGTCACACCTGATCTTTCTCATGGACTGAATAATATTCCATTAGATGTATATTTGTATATAAACATATATCTTTATCCATCTGTTGCAGGTCAATGGTAGGGAAGGGTAAGAATGAAATATAAAAAGTACAGCTAGGGGGCACCTGGGTGGCTCAGTGGGTTAAGCCTCTGCCTTCGGCTCAGGTCATGATCTCAGGGTCCTGGGATTGAGCCCCACATCGGGCTCTCTGCTCAGCAGGGAGCCCGCTTCTCCGACCCCCACCTCTCTCTGCCTGCCTCTCTGCCTGCCTCTCTGCCTACTTGTGATCTCTCTCTCTCTGTAAAAAAAAAAAAAAAGTACAGCTAGGCCCTCCCATGTCTGAACATTTAAAAATACACTAGAAATTTAGGGGGTTGTAAATATTTCCATTCTCAATTAAGAAATCTTCATTTAGATTCAGGATTTATAAGCTCTGTTTCTCAATGTGTTTTCGTAAAAAATATTTTTAATCTCTATACCTAATGTGGGGCTTGAACTCATAACCCCAAGATCAAGAGTCACATGATCTACCAACTGAGCCAGCCAGGCACCCCTCATTGTGCATTTTAGAAATTTTAAGGGGCTCACAGTTAAAATTTCTTTAGAAACCTAGAATTTTCTTTAGGAGTTCCTACATAATTAGTGGGCTGCCTATTACTGAGACAGGTAGTAGCTTCAGAATTTTATAAAAAGTGAGTATGAAAGTATGGGTTTCAAGGACAAATGATATAATTAAATATTTAGGAATTCTAGGGATATTGCTATGTTGGTTGATGAATTTCAGGATTTGTCTAAAATGTGTTTGAAACTATACCTATTATCTAATTTTACCACCAAATAAGTAATGCCAATCTTTTTGTTGTTGTTATTGTTAATGGGGAAGATGGTAGTAAAAAGGATGGGAAGAGTGTAGCAAGCATAGACATTTAGGTAAGGATAGATTTGGGACTGAAGAACTAAGAATGCCTGGCACATACTACTTCATACTAAACAGTATATTTTATGAATATGAATAATTCTTCTTCATAAGGAGACAAACCACAGTTAAAAAAACAGGTGGAAGGAAGGAAAGGATTTATCTCCATCTTTCTCTTTCTCCTCACCACTCTAGCCAAACATTTAAAAATGTTTAATATATACCCCTTTGTTTTGTAGATCTTTTATAATAAGCATGTTACTTTTAAAATTTTAACTAAACACATATGTGTTACCAATATCCAGATCAAGAAATACAATATAATCACCCCGAGTGCCCCCAATTCTCTCTTCCAGTCACTTCCTCCCATAAAGGAACCATCATCCCGACTTCTATCACCTAAATTAGTTGTACCTATTTTAAACTTTATGTAGTTGGGATCATATGATATATACGCCTTCGTTACTGTGAAACATTATGTCTCTGTCATCCAGACGGTTATATTTAGTGGTCTTGCCACGAAATTTCTTGTGGTAGCTTTGTTGTACTTCTATGAAGTATAAGTCTATTATTTTTATCTAATTTGAAAAAAATTCTAGCCATTGTTTTAAAAAAAAAACCTTTTTTTTTTTTTTTTTTTTCTGGCTTCCCTCTCTCTCTCCTTCAGGGACTTCAATTACAAATAGGTTAAGCTGTCTGAAGTTGTCCCACAGCTTTTTTTTTAACTATATTTTTTCTTTGTTGAATATTATTGCAAAGTTTATTATTAGGTCTTCAAGTCTACTGTGTTTTTCCGCAGCGTTCTAACCTCTATTAATCACATCGAGTTTATTCTTCTTTACTGAATTTTTTTCTCTCTAAATTTTAAAATTTATATTTTACTCAGTTTTATCTTCCAGTTTCTCATTAACATACTCATGTTTTCCTTTACCTTCTTAGACATATGAAATATGGTTTTAAAAGTTGTTTCAGGAGCGCCTGAGTAGCTTAGCTGGGTTAAGCATCTGACTCTTGGGGTGTCTGATTGAGATTCTCTTCTTCTGCCCCTCCTTACTTTCTCTTTTAAAAGAAAAGAGAAAAGGAAAGGAAAGGAAAGGGGAGGGGAGGGGAGGGGAGGGGAGGGGAGGGAAAGAAAAGGCTTTTTCAATATTATTCTTTACTATCACTTGAATAATTTAATTTCTGGGTCTATTTCTACTGATTGAGTTTTCTCTGCATTCTGGATATTTTGTTTCTTTGCACACTTGGCAATTTTTGATTAAATGCTAGATAGTGTGAATTTTAACTTGTCAAGTGATGGCTATTTTTGTATTTCTATAATTATTTTGGAGGTTTATTCTGGGACTTGGCAATTGACTTGGAAACATGTTTAATCTTTTTAAGGTTCCTATTAAGCTGTGATAGACATGACCAGAATACGCCTGTGTTGTAAATGTCTATTCAAGCCAGTTGCCTATTTTTCTGTTGGGTTATTGCTCTTTCCTTAAATATTTTTGCTATATTCATTCTATCTGTGAGCCATTTATGGAATATATATAGGACATATCCTTTCCCACTCTGGCATGCTTTTGAACTTTCCCTCAATCAAAATGTTTCCTGAAAAAGAACATAATAAATATTTCCCTCCCAGAACTGGGCTGTCTTCATTGTAACAGGGAGTCAAAAGGATATATATAGGTCTAAATTGTTATTACCAGTTCATTATGCCCAGAAGTTCACTGGAGTCCTTCCTGTTATCTCTCCAGTCATAGCACAATTATGCCGTCGTCTTTGCTTGCTGCTGGGATTGATTGGTTCTGTGTATAGAAAGTAAAGACAAGTTTTCCCTGTGACACATGTTTGCCTAGAGTGAGACCTACAGACCATAAAAAAAAAAAATCTCTGGAACTTGTTCACCAAGAAATGTCTTACAATGCACCAGTCTTTTTATTAAAAACATACTTTTGAAGATGAATGTTTATTCGGAAATGAAAACGCCTATAGGAATATTTTCCTAGAAATATGAATCATCCAGTGCTTTGGCTTTTCATTAAAAAAAAAGAGAGAGAGAAAATGAATATTTATGCTTAAATGCATCTAAATGGGAGCTTGTTATATCAGCAATTTGTGTTTCAAAGGGAAAAGGGTCAATGAAATAGCTTCAATTTAATCACTGTGAATTAAGTAATTTTCATTTCTTTGTCCAAATAATTTCCAAATATTCATTATCCCCAAATCTTAGGGGCTGGGGAACTGACCTCCTTATTTTTCCCTACTTTCCATCCCAGATAATATTAATTCATTTATTCTTTTAGACATAATTGCCTACTGTGATGCAAGACACACTGAACTAGACACAAACTCTCCTCTGAAGGAGATTAGAATTTAGAGGGAAGAGATATGAGTAAGTAGGCAACAGAGACCAGTATAGCCTTTGGACACCAGGTGCTGGTGGTATGGCTTATTAAGAGACCAGTGCCTAGAGAAAGAGATATCTAAGTTGACTACTGTAAGATATTTAAATGTTACATCTTAGCATGTAGAGAAGTCAGTGAAATCTCTGTAAGCCAAGACATAGTTGTCTTTCCCAAAGAAATGAATATTGCAAGTATTTAAGTATGGTTCTATCTGATGTGCTTATAAAGGGAAAGACGGGGGAAAGGAGTAGGAGAGAGGAAGAACTCTGTAGATAATTAACTAGGTTCTTTTGGAGAAAACTATATAAAACAAAGGAGTTTATCAACACTAGTCATCGTCATTATCATCATCAAAATTACACCATTTATTGAGCCTCAGCTCCAGCCTAGGTGACATATATGCACTGAGCTTTAGTGTCCATAATGGTTCTGTTTAAAGTCTTGCTACCAGTCCTTAAAGTCTTGCTGCTGTCCTTAAAGACATGATCTTTGTACTTCACTTGGGTTTCTCAGAGATCAGCCTGTGTAGTACATTCTAATCCAGTAAACTGGGAGTAAGGGCACTTGCTTGATCACAGAATTTGAGGCCATTAAGTCCATAAGAGATACACAAAAGGCTCAGATAAGTAGAATCTTTTCCATCTAGAAACTGAAAGAATTAAAAATATTCCATAATTTTGGCGTGTCTGGTGGCTCAGTCTGTTAAATATCTGCCTTGAGCTCATGATCCGCATAGGGCTTCCTGCTCAGTGAGGAGTCTGCTTCTCCCTCTCCTGCTCCTCCCTCCACTCATGCTCTCTAATAAATAAATAAATAAATAAATAAATAAATAATCTTTTAAAAAAATTAGATAATTTAAAGATGACAAGTAAAGCCGTCATGTGGAAACTTCAAGTGGCAGGACATAGGAAGTATACCCAGAGATTAAAGGGGGGGGGGGTGTGCTGATGGGCAGATGGCTGGTGACTGTGCCTGGAAGGATGGTTTAGTAAGTTCACAGTTTAAGCTAAGAAACATGAAACCATACTGGTTATATATCCTCACTGTTTATAGCTTAAAGAGGATCAGACTATGCTACCCCAAAATGCCACTTTGGCATAATAATTACTTTAGGTTGAAGGCAACTGAGAATTAACAGATGCAAGAAGAGTTCTCTGCCCTCCCTTATCTGTCTAAAATGGGGGCAGAAATTCTGCTTTGATTAAAGTGCCCAGGAAGAAGAGTCCAGTTCTTACAACCGGAGACAGGGAGTCACACTGAAATTAATCTGTATAAACGAAACTTACTAAAATAACCTTATCTTCCATTATGTTTTGTCCCTGTATATTTCCTAATCACTTTCCTAGAGTTTATCACCACTAGAAGCCCGAATCCCCTTTTTACTTTCAACTCATTTCTCCATAATTTGCTGCCCTTTGTTAAAATGGTATATGATCTCCTTGGCTAACCAGTTCTCACTTCTTTCCTGTCACTTCTGTGCACACATAAAAAAATATTAGTATCGATAAAAACTGCAGCTTTTCCCCCCTGTGAATCTGTTCCATGTCAGTTTAATTTGCAGGCCCTAGCTACTCAGGATAAGAGGGTAGAGGAAAGCTGGACTTTCTCCCCATCAGTCTGGACCCTAGACTTTTTTCAATCAGGAGGTAACATAATGCAGTGGGGAAATATCTGACTGGCAGTTGAGATATTTATTAGTCTTATCCTGGATGCTCCTTACCTGTCACTAAGTCAAAGAGTTCTACTACAAGTCTTTGTGCCTTAATTTCCTTATGAGTATAATAAAAGATTTAGAAGAGGATGGCAAATAGGGTTCACTTCCTGACTGGAGGGCTTTGTCAAAGAAGATTGAGAAGCCACCTGTACCATGATTATTAATGTCTACAGTAGGCTGTGTTGGAGCAAAGCAATTCCAGCATATGTGCAGAACATATATCCTCTCTGGAATAAAAGATGCATAAAATTTCTTCCACTTCTGGCCTTCAGTGAATCTGTTTGTACCCTTTTATGGGTTGTTGATATAGACTGGGAAAAAGTTAGCATGTTTCAAATTCCACCTGAGGAAGAAGTGGGCAGATGCCTGATCTAATAATACAGAGTTTAGGGGAGAATGAAATCCCTTTTGAGTCTTAGCTGGTAAAGCAGCAATCTGAGATCTACCAAGAAGGCAATATCCCATTCATCCCATGTTGTCCAAAAATGGTGTAGGTGTATCAGATGCCTATAATAATGTATAATTAATATATAGAGGTAGACCCTCCCACTCCATTTTTAATGTTCAGATTAACTGGCTGACCTACAAGCAAAATCGGTATAACTATGAAGAATGTATTTAATATTATCAAAGACTCAGTTCCAACAAACTGATAACGGACATTAAGTTTCTTCCAGTGCGCAACAGGTTGTATTTATTTAAATATGACCATCTCTGTAACATGTTGCCTTCAAAGTTCAGAAATTTGTTCCCACATAATTTCACTCCCACCTCTTTCTCCCAGATGCAGATGTAATTTATGTAGAAGTATACATTAAAATAAGTCACTCAGGGCAGACTTGCTTTCATTTACATAATGTTCTTTGGGGGGAAAGTATTAAATCAGTTTTAACCTGTTTGGGCCTGCATCCAAATAGTGTGCAGGCCTGTTTGAGAATCAGTTTTGAAATTTGTAAAAGAGATCATATGAAATGCATTACTCAATTAAGTAAAGGAATTTAGACTTTATTATAGAATATTGTACCATCTGCCGGATGAATATAACTAATTAAATTTGACTTGGTATGTGATTTTAACAAACAGTTGAAAAATGAAAATTCTAGAATGAATTCTTCAGCAGCACCTGAAATGATAGATACCCACTGGGAAAGATTGCATCCAGCCCAGCTCAGGTTGCAAACAGACTTTCCATTGTCTGGTTGTGGTCTGCATAATGTTTGCATTAAAAAGCAGGTCAGATTCAGTAACTATTCACAAGCAACAGGGAAAGCCCAAATGCAGTATTTGTCTGCTAGTGTCAAAGAACAAGCAAGATAATTCAATGAAATCAAAATGGTTGCAAAGCTTCCCTGGCCCCGGAAAAGAAATGACAACTTTGCTCGAAAGTATACTGCCAAATCCCCGCTTAAAAAAGGGGACGCCCGAACTACACGGCTCAGTACCCATTGTTGGTAATAAATGCCGTGACAAGTTGACACGCTCCAGGGACAGATCTGGCTAGAGCCATCCTGCTCCTTGGGTAGGAGGCAGTCAAACCTAGCTGGCGCTAGGGGCATCAATGCATCTGGCAAATGCAGATAGTATGATGTCACGCTGTCAGGAGAGCTGTGAGGGGAACCGGAGTGTTTAGGAAAGTGCTTTAGACCAAATGCTCTTAGCTTATTAATATAGATGCTAAGATAACAGGATGATTTTTTCAAAGAGAAACATTACTGTCTGAAGTGTGACTACTCGGTATCAGCTACTGAAGCATCATGATACTTGGCTTTTTCGCTTTGTACCCAGAGGCTCTCGTTGTGCATTGACACAGCCTTGCTACCCTGTATGGGTCAAGTGCTTCATTAATTGGGCACCGCCAAGAGTGCTGGTGTTACAGCTTTCATGGGAACTCAGTCTTTTGAAGATTTAGTCGTCATATCTCTGGTAAAATCAATACATTTTCCCATTTAAATGGTGCTATGTCTTTTTTTAAGAAATAAAATTACCGTATATCATTTTCTTAAAGGGGCATCTCAGAGCATTCCATTTGTTCAAACAGTTGAACAGTAGTCCTTAATAAGAAGGAGGAGATGAATGAGTGTGGCTGGTCTGGGATCCATCAACGTGAGAGGATAGTGTCAAGAAGCTGATCTATATAATTGGGTGATAAAGGCTTCTGAGTAGCATATGCTTCCATTCAAGGCCGGTGGTATTTACGAAGCACCAGCATCATCACTTTTCCAAAGAGAGCTGGGGTTGAACAGGAAAGAAAACAGAAGAATTGTCTGAGAAACAGAAGGAGTTGATACCATTATGGCCTGTATGGGGAGAAAAGTTTCTCAAGTTTCATCTGTGCAGGAATTAAGACTCTACGGGAAATGAACACTTTGGAATTCACTAGCTCATTCGAATACTGAAGTGATTTTTCTGTAACTATTTTCGCTGGTATGAAAATCATGGTTATCTTGGGGACCTATAGAAGACAGCTGAATTTAGAGTAACCTGTTGACATATGGAAATGATAGGAACAAATGCCAAATTGAAAGAAGCAGAAGGAACATATGAAATAAATCACTGGAAAGCTGAACACATGTAGGTAGAGCTGGCCCAATTAGACTTCAGAAAATCAAGAAAAAGCCGAATGAGATAAATGCTTGTGGTAGCAGTTGGGAAATATAATGATTCTCCTGAGGTCAGAAGAAGCTTCAACAGACAAACCTGAGCTCTCGGATTTGAAGGTAGCTATAATAAAATTCCATCTAGAAAAGCCATCAAGCCCAATTCCTTAATTGTATATTTATTAAAGACATTTTACAGGATATCCCTGTTAAGCTGACCTGCCTGTTTACAATATGTGTCCACTTAAGCATGGCTTTATAAACATATATCATTTGCCAAGGTTCAAAATCTCCAACATCTTTTATAAATACATTATCCAGGCATTATTCACAAACTGAACTGTTGTCCTGGTGCGATGATTTTGGGCAGGTCTCTGTGGGATTTCCGGTTCTAATGTTGTCTGAGGAGGTGCTGACCACACTTCAGTCAGGAAGAGTGGTGACATGCACCTGTACTCATTTACATGCACCTGTATCAACCCGGGCCACTGGGTCTTCCTTTCCATTGCCCATCTGAGGTGATACAGACCTGAGAAGAAACTTGTCTTTTGAAATTTCGCTTGAAAATTGTTTTGTACCAGTCCATCAACAGGTGTTTGCTTTCTCTGCCAGAGGGCAGCAGTGAAGATATGAACTACTATTTCCTCGACTAGAGAGGGGCAATGGGAGGCTAAGATGGACTCCCTGAGCGCCGTTTAGGTTAGAGGCGGCATCTAGGTTGCTGGAAAGAACTGGTTTTATCCAGTTTTGCAGTTGATTTGAAGGAGAGACTGGCGTCAAGTGACATTTTCAGGTCACAAGAAGGTAATGTGGAACAGAACCTCAGAAAGGACTGTCATTAAGACGCACTCTTCCCGCCATGACTGGATATAACCACTCTTGTCTCTGCTAAAGAGGTGGTTTTGAATTTAAATATTAGAGACACACTTCCAATTTACTCAAATTTAATAAAAAGGTATGATATTAGCATATTTCTTAACATTCACTCACAAAATTAGTCAAGTGTGTTTCACTTTAAACAGCACTAATTGATCGCTTCACTCATTGTTCATCAACTCAACTATTCATTGAGTGGTAAAACCCAAAATGTGGGAGTCAAGATCTCACTTTAAATCAGGTTTCTGCCATTTACCAGTTATGTGATCTGAGCCAGGCCCCTCGAGCCCAAAGAGTCTTTGGAATCAGCCATACCCCAGTTCTTAAAATTAATTGCAGGGCCTTGGATAAATGACTTGAACTTCTCTGAGTTCAGTTTCTTTATCTTTAAAAAAAAAAATCACTGGAGAAGAAGCTGAGTACTTGGCATTGGGCCGAGCACAGAATGTACACATTACATTGTACATATTAATATATAATTTTCAGGGAGAAAGTAGCTGTTGTGTCAAGGTAGATGCAGGCTGGTTCCCAAGGAAAGGCAGGGGTGGTATGACCAGGATTCCATGATCCATTCCACGCCCTGCCTGCCATGTATTCTTTTGAAGGGTCAGGACCGGGAGTGAGTGAGCACTGGGGAAGACATGAATGAGAAGGAAACTGCTCAGTGCTGCTCCTGGAGGGCCTACCTTCTCACTCCTTTTCAGCTACAAAATAACACATATTTCTTCCTCCCAAGCAGCTGTGTGGGACATTATGGATTGTGCAGTCCAACTCAAATGTAAAGCAGCCCCCAAATCCTCAAAGATCTTTCACAGGAATTTGGCTGATTGTGAGGTTTATCATCAGCTTGACAGATGTGGCAATTATTGGTGCTGCTTATCTGAAGAGAGCCAGGTATGTGGAAAGCCAGCCACAGTCATATGTACAAATATAGAATGAGAAGTTTTGAGGGGAAAAAAAAGAAAGAAATGAGATAGTGCTTCTTTCCCTCCCTTTCTTATTGCTCTCTGCTTTGGAAGACATTTAACTGATCAAAAAGTAAGCTTACTTTCTGTCTCACTTTATAAATACACTGTATTCTGTATATGTACATTCTACACAATAGTTTCTTCTTAGTATTCAGTATTCTCTAGAAGAGATGTGTTTATTTTTCCCTTTGCTTCTTCTGGACCTTGGGTATAGAGGCTTGAGGTGACACATTCCTTGGTTTATGACTTTCACTATCAATTGACAAAGGCTCTGACTTACTGGACTGATTGCTTTCTGTCTCCTTTTCCCACATGCACTTGCTTCCCTCCACCCACCGGCTGTCACTCCAATATCATTCAGAGAAATTCTTTTAGTTAGATATGTTCTTATAAAACATGGGCCTGCATTATTCATTTAAATTAAATTAATGAATATTCCTCCACTTATTATCTTTTATGTTACATGATAGGATTACGGTCACATGATAGAAATTATATGATTGAAGTTTCTGTGTTCTTCATTAATGCCTAGATATTTTATATCTTTCTATTTTTTATGTAGGAATATAGTTTTTGATTGTTTGGAAGTATGGAACCTCATTTTTTATATTTTCAGCTTGTTGCTGGCTGTTTCATTTAGCTATTGCTACAATGACACTAATAAAAATCTAAGTAACAACAAGCTCAGTGACTAGAATATGGATTTAATTTTTATCTTTGATGATAATTCAAATTACGTATTGCTGGTTTTTTAGCTATTACTCCAGTAATGTGATGTAACAAGCCAATCCAAAACTCTGTTTCACAAAAGTAAGCGTGTCTATTTCTCTCTCAAGTGTCCCCAGGTTGGTGGGTTAGGGTTCTGCAGCTCAGGACTAAGAGCATCTGGCCTTGGCTCTGGGGTACAGGTTGGCTACAGGTCTACTCTACATGGCTCTTCCTTCTCTTTGGAACAGGAGCTACCCAAGGAATATTCTTCTCTTGATGACTAGCTGGAGTGCAAGGAACCAAACTGAACCATTCAAGCATGTTGAAAACTTTTGTTCTCATTCAGTCCACTAACAGGCTTTCAGCAAAGCAAGTTATATAGCCAAAGCCAACATCATTTTGGAAGGAAGTACCCTGTGCCATAATGGGGCTGGAGGATGGCATGCCTCGTTATGTGATAGAGGGTGTGGATATATAATTCTGATACATAATCCCTCTTGATGTAGATAAATTCTATTGATGTTTGTGAGTCTTTTTTTTTAAAATCCTTACTAAATTCTCTTACCATTATTAGTTGTGGAAACTTGTGGGTTTTCAAAGGCAGGTAATCATATAGTTTGTATGTAATGAAAGTTTAATGTCCTCCCTTTCAGTGCTTTTAACTCTTCTCTCTTTCTTTTCCTATCATGTTATCCAGGATCTACTCTGTCGAAGAGCAGTGATGATAGTGGGCAACTCTGTCATATTCCATATCTTAGAGGGAATAAATGGTTCTCTATCAAGTATAATGTTTACTGTAAGTTTTTTATATTTAATCTCATCAACTTAAGGAAGACCCTCTCCATTCTTAGTTTTCTGAGTTTTAATCATAGTTCTTGAATTTTAGCAGTATTTTCTATGCATTGATTGACATGGGATTTTCTCACATGGTTGTTAATACAGTGAATTACATTGGTAGTATTTCTGATGATCTTCATTTAATTCCAATTGGAAATGTATTGATTTTTAAATAACCTGAAAGATTGAGTTAATATTTTAATGATTGTTTCATGTATATTTTGAGTATAATTGATACACAATATTACATTAGTTTCAGGTGTGCAACTTAGTGATTTGACAAGTTGATATGTTATGCTATGTTCACCACATAGCTACTATCTGTCTCATTATGTTGCCATTAGAATATCACTGACTGTATTCCTTATGCTCTGTTTTCTATTCCCATGGTTATTCCATAACTAGAGGCTGTATCTCTCTCTCCTCATCTCCTATTTCTCCCACCAACAGTGCAAGGGGATTTGTTTATCTCCACATCTTCACCAATACTTCTTGTTTCTTTTTTTTCTTTTAGCCATCTAACAGGTGTGAGGTGATAACCCATTGTGGCTTTGATTTGCATTTCCTTGATGATGAGTGATGTTGAGCATCTTTTCATGTATCTGTTGGTCACCTGTATGTCCTCTTGGGAAAAATGTCTAATTCAGGTCCTTTGCCCATTTTTTAATGATTTTTGGCGGGTGCTGAGTTATAGAAGTTCTTTATATATGAATATTAATCCTTTATCAGGTATATCCTTTGCAAATATCTACTTCCATTCAGAAGGGTTTTTTATTTTGTTGATGGTTTTCTTTGCTGGGCAAAAGCTTTTTACTTTGATGTAGTCCCAATAGGTTGATTTTTGTCTGTTTCCTTTGCCTTAGGAGAACTATTTAGAAAAATGTTGCTATGCTTGACGTCAGAGAAATTACTGCCTATGTTCTCTTTTAAGATTTTTATGTTTTCAGATTTCATGTTTTTTTATGTTTTCAGACCTCATGTTTAGCTCTTTAATCCATTTTGAGTTTATTTTTGTGTATGGTGTAAGAAAGTGGACCAGTTTCATTCTTTTACATGTAAGCGGTCCAGTTTTCACAGCATCATTTGCTGAAAAGTCTGTCTTTTCCTATTATCTATTCTTGTTTCCTTTGTCATAGATTATATGACCATATAAACGTGAGTTTATTTCTAGGGACTTTATTCTATTTTCTTGATCTATGTGTCTATTTTTGTGTCAGTATCACATACTACTTGATTATTACCGCTTTGTAGTATATCTTGAAATCTGGAATTGTTTTAACTTTTATTTCCTGATATATTTAAATGCTGTAGTGTATTTAAGTGTAGATAGAGTTTTAATTTGAATCCAACATACTTAAAAAGGTATGATGGATACTGTCATTTGATTTTATGTATTTTGTAATTTTCCTTATGTTCTTTTTGAACTCAGGAGGTACTTAGTATTATTAAACAATTTTGTATATTGCATGGTTTTATTAATCCTATATTTCTTTGACATTCAAACTTATTAAATAAAGAAATGAGGGTATAAGGTGCATACAGGACAGATGAAAATGTGATAGAAAAATGGATTGTAGTTCCCTGTAGGGTTGATGAGTTGAAGAAACTTGGGAATTGGGCTGAGCTGGAAAGAGTGAAATTTATGGCTTGGTTTGGAAATAGGATGCTTATAACTGAAATTAGAGTGGTTGCAGTTATCAATGATGACAAAATCCAGAGAATACTTCCAGCAGTGAGCATAGAGGTGGAGGGAGGACACCCTCCTCATCCGAAGAGAAGCAGTCTTGGTTCTGGAAGGCCAACTGTCATAAATATCCTCCAGGAGCATATTGCAGTGGTAATGTTGGATAAAAGGGCAGGATCCAGGAGCTAAAGCTTCAAGGCATGACAGGGGTGGGAGATGACTACAGCAAAAAGAGATAAAGGGTTGACCTGAGAGTCGAAGCTGAAAGTCTTTGAGGAAGGGAAAGGGACTGGTAACTAGAAGCAAAAATGAAATGTTAGGAAGACAGTTACAGTATCTCCACATACAGAGGTAAGAGGGATATGAGAAAGAAGAGAACCACCAGTGAAAAAGCTTTGGGACAGTGTCCTCAAAGGAGACCCAGATTTTAATTAAAGCCTGAAGGTGAAGGAAAGGTATAGCAAAAAGGTCAAGGATAAGAATGATTTGCTGATGACTGATTGTGACATCTTCAGGTCCCAGGGGAAGGGCTTCAGGACTTTAGGAAATGGTAGGAAATGGGTCAGAGCTTAAGGAGATATAAACTATGGGAGAGGTGGAATAAACTGGGAGTCCTAGGATTCTTATAGTGACCAACATAAACAAGATACAAGGCATAAGGATATCAGTCTCTAAGTTCTCTAGACAAGGGTGATATAGTGGGGGAAGGCTTAGAAAAAGGAGGATAGCCATATAAAGGTGGGGAAGTCTGTAAAAAACATTAACAGTTTGTATTCAAGGGCTCCTTCAGATTGCTAATGTCCTTTTCGTGCATATTTATACTTCAAGTTTTTGTTCTTTTTCAATAATTTTGTTTCAGGCATCACATAGTGTTCAATTATTCTTGTTTACATATGAGTTGTTCATATTAGACAAGGGCCAAAGCTCATGTCCCTCCTGGTGTGTTTTGGGAGAAGAGTTCAGGCAGTGAGTCCCAGGCACAGGGCAATTCAACCTGTCACACCCCAACCAGAAATTTCCTTGTCATGGATTCAGCCTTAAACCCTAAATAGAAGCAGCAACAGCATTAGCAAAGCACTCTCCTTTGGCTCTAATCCACCAGCCCTCGGTATTTGGAGGGGAAAAAGTAGAAGAATGGCTTTGGGTTTCCTCTGGTTACATAGTCCTTATGCGCTGTTTCCTCTGTCTGGAATGCTCCCCCTTCCTTCTTCCAGTTACCTCCAGCTCAAGGGTCACTTTCCAGAGAAACCCTCCTTTCCTCGCCAGTCTACACCTTATTTTATGTTCTCCTAGAATCTTGTTCCTTTCCTTCAGAGCATTTATCTCCTTTTGTAATTACATACTCATTACACTGATTATTTATGATGGTGTTCTCACAAGCCTGTAAACTTCATGAGAGCAGAAATGATTTCTCTTTATATTTATCATATTATCTCTAGCATTGGTGCCGGTATACAGTAAATGAATGGATGAATAAATTACTCAAAAGAAGAACAGATGACACGGAGGACAGTTTATATTGGAGACAAGCAGTTGAAAATCTTTGAAAATTGATAATTTATTAGAATTACCACTGCCTGTGCTGGGTGGCAATCTAAGATAAAGCACTCAAAATTTTCTTTCAGTTGCTATCTATAATTTTTACTTGTATATCAACTTTCTAATCTGATACTTCAGAGTAGAAAAATGCCAACAAATAATAAGTTAAAAACTGTTATAGATAAATTGAGACATAACATATATAGACATATATATGTCTATATATGTGTGTATATCTAATTTCAAACTTTCATATGGAAAAATCACAGGGTTCTAAACTCAGCAAAAATATTTTGGAAACTGCTGAATTAACTACATTGATATGATTGATTACAGATGGTGACATGGACAAATGCAAGGCATAGTATTTCAAGGTTAAGTACTTCTGTGTTTCAATTAAATTGTGGATCAAAAGAGCAGAACATCTTCCTTTGAATTCTCTGAAGTATCAAGTCTCATCTACCCTAAACAGCTTCTTCTATGAGGCAGTCTTGTTAAAAGAATGCTTTCAGGGGTCAAGGTAAATGGTTTATGATGAGATAGAAGTGAAAACATGAAATACATTGATTAGTCTGTAGTGTTTCATGACTAATTCTACTTAAACTGGTTCCTTGACCAGGTCAGTGCTATAGTTTGCATACAAACCCACTTTGACTTTACACACAAACCTTTCCCATCCCCTTTCACTCTCCCAATCTGAAATTCTGGAATGCCTTTTTTTTTAGTTTGTTGATAATGTTGTATTGCTAACTAAATGGCACTTTTGTCCATTCTGTCAGGATCCAATCAACACGGTTAGCCTAATATTTAGGGATCATAATAGTATGTTAAGAGTGAATAATTTTAACATATTAATCATTTATTCCTCCAATTGTGAGCCCCTGAAAATTTGGGCTTGAAAAAGTAGCTTTGGTTGATTTGCATTTCTTTTAGTTGAGATCATTAGCACACTGAAATGTTGAAATGTCATTTCTGACATTTTCCTTTGCAATCAAAGTCACCTTATTGTACATTTGTAATTTTTTTCAAAAGAAAATAATTATGAAGTGAACACTCTTGTCATTGTTTCCCCATTAGGAAATATTCATTATTATATAGTAACTTCAGCAAAATCAACTGGTATATCAAATGAATATATATATATATACACAGACATACACACATATATATACACATACATACACACACATATACACACATATATATCATATATCATGTAATACAGTAACATAAACCCTTAATGTTATCATACCCTTCTCAGAGAAAGTTTAAATGAAAATCTTATGTAGTTCAGTGTATAGAACTCTAAAGTCCTTTCAAAACAGTCTGTAGCCTGAGGAAAGGAGTTCATCCATTTCTAGACATTTTCCAGTCAGTAGTAAGGTATACACATATATAATCACACACACACATATGCAAAGAAAGAATAAAATACATATCAAAAAGTACAGAGTACAATTAAAGATATAATTAAGCAAATATCTAGGGAAAATAATCATTCAAATATGATAAAGGATTAATATATTTATATTAATTCATGAGAAAAATACCAATATATTAATAAAAAAATACAGTGAGGAGAGGGGACAAAGAACCTGGGCAGACAGTTCAAGAAAGTGATACATACAAGAAAGAAAAGATTCACCTTCAATAATAACCAAGGAAATGCAAATTATGGTACCAAGAAAGCATTTCTCTACCAACAATAAAGATGTACAATTTTTTTTTAAAGGTAAGAAGTTCAGGTTAAAATGATACACTCAGTTTAAACTTGAAGGTACTGTTCCAAAGCCAGAGCAGTGTTAGATTAAATCTAAGAAGAGGAAGACATACCAGGATTCAAAAAGAAGAGAAACCCTTGTAATTCTGGAAACAATACAAAAAATTTAAAACGTCCTAACAAACCACTATAAACTTTATGCTGATATATCCTTCAAAGAGACAGACAATTTTCCAATAAAATTAAAAGGCACAAAATTAATGAGAAGAAATAAAAAACCTGGAACAATAACCATTAAATACATTTAGTCATCAATTGAAAGCCCGTCTCTAATAAAAATTTACATATATATGAAAACTTACATGGCCAAATGAAGAAATGATGAACTATTCAATGACTGGGGCTTCGTAATTGGTTATTTATATGGAAAGATAATGTTCTTACCTTATTTCATACACAGAAGTCAGTTCCAGTTGGAATGAGGACCAACTTGAAGAAAAAAAAATTTTAACATTTTTAGGACAATATATATACAAATTTCTTTATAAACTTATGATAGGAAATTAGGTTTTAATCATGATCCAAAAACTTGAATAATTAAAAATAAAACTGAATACATTACAATTATTATAAACAAAGGAAAATGGCAATCTTGGAGAGAAGTTAAATACTTAAACTGACAATATATTGTATCTGAAATATGGAAAGTATTCTTCAGTTTAGACTTCTATTACTGGCAGTATGGCAAACCAGAGACACTGAAAGCCTCCTGCTGTAAACATAAAAGTGTTTGAAAAATCCTTACTTTCAAGTGAATAAACAACACTGTGAGATAATAAAAAATGTGCCAGTGCCAGGATCAAAACAAGAATAAAACCGCAGAAAGATAAGAAGACTCTAAAACTTTTGGATATATTGGTCTAGAGTAAAGCATTCTGGGGACAAAACTTTGAACTATTCTTGGTGCCTGGATAAATGAATGGAGCCTAGAGACTGATCTCCAGGAGCCTTACTGGAAACATCCTGCATGTAGTTGGGTCAAGAGATGCTCCACCTTCAATGAAGTGGTAAGCTAAAACAGAAAACTACAAGAAAAATTGCCTCTCTCATCCTTCACTCTAGGTAGCAATTAAGAAAAGTCTTCAGGGGCACCTGGGTGGCTCAGTGGGTTAAAGCCTCTGCCTTCGGCTCAGGTCACGGTCCGGGGTCCTGGGATCGAGCCCTGCATTGGGCTCTCTGCTCAGCAGGGAGCCTGCTTCTGCCCCCCGCCCTCCCCGCCTGCCTCTCTGCCTACTTGTGATCTCTGTCTGTCGGGTAATAAATAAAATCTTTAAAAAAAAAATCAAGTGTATCTAGCTCTTCAGTACATAGTAAAACAAATGTAGTTTGTGGAGGAAGTGTTATTCAATTCACCTTTCAAAAAATTCTTGCAAAATACCAACTTCCAAAGTACTTCTTCCAGTGTTAAAATTATCAGTTATAATATGCAAAATAATTATGCTTTATACATTTAACAAAAGATGGAAATAAAAATATGAGCAAGAAAAGTTTACAAAAATAAGCAGAATTTATAAAAAGAACCTAACAAATGTCCTAAAAATAAAAATATATAGTTAAAGCCAAAAACATATATGATGGGTTAAGTATAACTGAAGTATAACAAAATTACTGAACCATACCATCCCACAAAATTTGTCAGAATACAGCAAAGTTAAAATAAGGGAAATATAAAAGAAAGATTTATGAACATGGAAGAGAAAGAAAGAATTGAAAGAGGAAATATATAAAAGAAAAATGGTGGAGATTTTATTCAGAACTGATAAAGGCAGGGATCCTTAGATTCAAGAAGCCCTAAAAATTCGAACAGGAGGTATAAATAAAAATTCACATCTGGAAATATCATAGTGAAAGTACAATACATCAAAAATAGTGTCACTCTAAAGAAGACAGAAAAGTTTTTTTTTCTTTATTTATTTAAGAGAGAGCACACAGAAGGAAAGGGAGAAGCAGACTCCCTGCTGAGCAGGGAGCCCAACGGGGGACTTGATGCAGGGCTCGATCCCAGGACCTCAGGATCATGACCCAAGCCAAAGGCAGATGCTTAACGGACTGAGCCACCCAGGCACCCTCAGAAAAGAGTTATCTTAAAAAAAAAAAAAATCACCAATTACATTGGCAGCTGATTTCCCAGTGGCAAAGATGGAAGCCAGAAAGCACTGGAATTATATGTTTAAATTGAAAACCCAGAATTCAAAGCTTAACAACTCTAATTTTTAATAGTAAGTAAAATATTAATTCATTTTCAAGGATGTGAAAAACAAAACCTGTTAATGAGGGATGTCTGGGTGGCTCAGTTGGTTAAGCGGCTGCCTTCGGCTCAGGTCATGATCCCAGCGTCCTGGGATCGAGTCCCACATCGGGCTCCTTGCTCGGCAGGGAGCCTGCTTCTCCCTCTGCCTCTGCCTGTGCTCGCTCGCTCTCTCTCTGACAAATAAATAAATAAAGTCTTTAAAAAATAAAAACCTGTTAATGATCAAAATATAGACCTAAATGAATTCTTCTATTTCAGAAGAAATTTCTGAGAACAAAGAAAATATTAAACACGTGGATAAATCTAAACAAATGAAAATGAATATATAAGGCAACAATAGTAATATTGAATTAATCATACCATTAAAAAGAAACAAAAATATTAGATATTCTATTAAATCAGGAAGGAAGTAATTGCACTAAAGTATTCTAAAGTCCGTGGGGTAAATAGACTAACTTTTTAGTCTTTGTCAACTATAAATGTCAACATTTCTACTGCGAGATGAACAGAAAAAAAAGAGGCAATACCTTTAAATGAGTGGAAGCTAGTAGGATGAGAGAAATAAAAATATCCTCTATTTAAATAAGAATTAAATATTTATTAAAGCCCCTGAGTCGATGGTATTTCTTTTTCAAATAAAAGAAGCTTGAGCTGAGACAATGGACAATAACAATATTTCTGAGGACTTGGAGCCTGGAAACTCATATTGCTAGTGGCATATGCAAGGGTGCAACCACCTCAGAATCCTGTTTAACAGTTTCTTGTAAAGTTAAATACGATAACCTGGGAATTCCACATCTAGGTATTGATCCAATGGGAATCAAGAATATTCATAGAAGCCCTATTCACAGTAACCTAAAACTTGAAACAGTTTAAATATTGATCAACAGGAGAATGGATAATTATAACAACTCAGTCATTATAAATAGAATTTTTAAAACTAGAGCTACCCCCAACCAAATGGATGCATGTCAAAAACATTCAGAAGCCTATTCAAAATTATTATTTATCTCTCTAGAGATAGCTACATATGTGTAACACGGTACAGATTACAGACCTATAGGTACAGACCTATTATGTCTGATGAATGTAAGTACTGACCTCCATGTAATTCCAACACATGCAGATGCTTAATTCACATGATTTGAGAGAATGAGTTCTGTCGAATGTTGAGTTCACACACAAAGTGTCCACTGCATTATTGCTGCCTAATATTGCTAGGCAATAATTAAGATCCTATCTCCTTCTGATGCTTACTAATTTTTAATAATAAATTCCAAACTCTGGGGGTGAGGTTGACAGTGAAATCACCAAACTATTATTTTTGGAGGAGGATATTTGCCTATTTCCAATGCTCTGGCATCTCTCCCATTCTCTGTTTGAAGTAACAAGAGCTTGGACTAAGGTGGTAACTATGAACCTGGAAAGGAAGAAATGGCCGTGAACAGTCCTTACATGGGCATCAGCTCTGCTCATGCAGGAGGAAGAAGAAAAGGCAAGAAGGACACACAGATAGTTGTAAAGCATGGAGCCTGACAGCTTTCTGGGATCAGGAGACTGATCTATTTATTTGACAGAAACCTGCTGATAGCTCTGGCCTAGGGAGACAAAGGGATGTTATTCCAAGCAGAAGCCAGAGGAGCAGCATGAACATCAGTGACTTAGCCCTGAAAGAACTGGCCAGGAAACACTAAGGCCTTAGAGCTGAGATTGGCCACGTCCCTCTCTTTTATGTGTTGCCCAGACTCTCCTCTACTTCTCCAAAGCTTTCATCTAGCTGAGTGCTACTCAACCTTTCTGGGTCAGCCAAATATTTATGGAGAGCTTTACAGTCCATGAAGTCCTTTTACATACATTGTCTTATCAACCCTATGCAATGGAAAAACATTCCCATTTTATTGTCAAGGAACCTGAATGGTAGTGAGGGGCAGAATTAGGAAGTGGGTAGGGGGATTGTGACCCTGTATTTACTCAGTGTCTACTATTCAACACTGTACCAGGTTCTCTAAGAGATAGAAGCAGAAGATATGGCCTTTTGACCCCAGGGGCCTGTCATCTTTGGAAGGAAACAAACAGAAAATATATCAGATGAGTAGAGAATAAGTGTGTGCATCCCATAGCTAAATATTAGTAAGTATATAACAATATGTCAATAGAGAGTGATGTAAAAATCTGACACATTAATTCCATTTGCAAGAAGAATCTTTTAAATATTTATTCTGGTTTAGTGGCCAAGGACACAGAATAATAGAGAACGAGAGCATTTGTGGAGATTTTATAGGACCTCTAGACTATACTTATTTGACTATATAGGACCTCTATCTTTAGAAACTGAATTTCTTCACTAAAAAAATATAGGGAATTTTTTGGCTTATTGTCAAATAAAATAAAGTATACACATAAAAGGAAAGCTCCATAAATTCAACATGGTTGTAAAAAAGGAAATAAGCATATAATAAAAATAATACATCTATTTTATACATTTTAGACTGTACTAGGAAGACAGTGTGTATGGCAGAAATATAATATAGGAGTTTCCTGTTCATCGACTATTTTTTTGTTTTAAAAATGAACTACTTAATAAAGCGGACGAAAATAAAAAGTGATTTCAAAAGGAGTAATGTAGTTCTCCACGGAGAAATCACTTTGACCCCAATTTAAAATAATTTACAGAATGTGGATCCTCTATAAGGATCATGCTTTGCTTTTTAAGGATTAGTTTTTTCCAAGCAAGAGGTGATTGGAATTTTTAGTGTCTAGTGTGTGGCAATAAAAGGAGGGGAGGTTTGAGATTCTTCTCAAATTTGCACTCTATCCCCACCTCAGTCCTCAACAAAGCTACAGTAAAAAAGGCTTTAAAGACTTTTTAAGCAAATTCCATGATGTTTACAAACAAAACAATTTTTTTTTCTATTTTGTCCTCAAAAAAAAAAAATGAAAAGCAACTTCCTGGGTTATTCCTACATCTTCCTTCAGCTTTTTGGCAGCTGGGAGATGAGTGCTCTATTTCCGTTGACTAGCAGACTCTGAATTGAAAGAGATCTAGTACAAACAAGAATAAAGGAAGTAAGGTTCTATTCAAAAAGGGCTCATGTTTGCAGATAATTCGATTTCATTTGTTAAATGAAGCTATTATTTTCTTCTTCCACAAAAGCTGTAATGCAGAGGATAGTAAACACACATGTCTAAGGAGCCTATCTCTGAGAAGAGAAGACAGAATCATCAAAGACACCCAGTTGTGTGTGGGAGTCATCACTGGGGGTTGAATTATCAGGCCAAAAACAACCGGGTATTGCTCAGTTTCTGGAGCTGTTTCATGTCAGGGTTAACTCCCACTTCAAAGAAACCCAGCAGACGGGAAATGAAAGTTCAGGACATCTTCCTTTGAGTCTGTTTTCAAAATGGCTCATGCAGTTTGTTGGCTGATATCTTGGAAAGGCGTATTTCAAGGTTCATCATTACTATTTGCCTTTTATCAAGAGCCAATAATATGCACTGAAGATGCTCGTGTACGTATAAATTACTATTCTTCACTTATGAGGTTGGTGTTGATAACACTGCGATCCTTTTGGGAGAATATAGCTAGACGACTTGATGAGTGACCCCCACACACCCTCAATAAGACCAGGTCCAAATCAAAGTTATTAGTAAGAGATGAGAAGACTTTCAAGGGAAGACAGAACACCAGGATCTGGATACAAGTTTCACAGAAGGGAGCAAATGAGCATTTGAAGGAAAAAAGGAGAAAAACAAAAACACCCCCCTCCTCCTTTCTGCTCCTGTTCAGTTGAATAGAAATAAGCAGATTGTCCCAACCAAATCATCTGTGCTTTCTTGGTAAAATAGATCTTCATCTTGCAAAGGAAAGGAATTCTCTCTGAGCTATATATGGACATATAGGTGGATTCCAGGCTTTACAGTTATTGCATTATTTTGTCATTGTTCAAGTACATTAATAGCCCAAATATTCAAATAGAACTTTGGAGCTAAAGAATATATGCATTTTTTAAATAGTTATTTTTATTTATTTCACATTTTTTTAAAATTTCTTTTCAGCGTAACAGAATTCATAGTTTTACACCACACCCAGTGCTCTATGCAATGCGTGCCCTCCATAATACCCACCACCAGGCTACCCCAACATCCCACCCCCCGCCCCTTCAAAACCCTCAGGTTATTTTTCAGAGTCCATAGTCTCTCATGGTTCATCTCCCCCACCCCCCCAATTTCCCTCGACACCCTTCTCCTCTCCATCTCCCCATGTCCTCCGTGTTACTTGTTATGCTCCGCAAATAAGTGAAACCATATGATAATTGACTCTCTCTGCTTGACTTATTTCACTCAGCATAATCTCTTCCAGTCCCGTCCATGTTGCTACAAAAGTCAGGTATTCATCCTTTCTGATGGAGGCATAATACTCCATAGTGTA